>APFE030577930.1:0-27004 GCA_000404065.3 Pinus taeda
AAAGGCATATGAAAAAATCTCTGAGTCGAATATAGATAAGTTGGAAGTGGTCATCTCCAGAGCGTTCCACCAACACCAGCTGGGCATACAACCTGGCAGCACTTGGGATGGCAGCCCACGTCCAAAGGACACTAAAAAAATAGGAAGGAAGACAGATCTCCAGAGAACAATAGAGATCGAAAAAATCCTGGTAGATTCTGGTAGATATGCGAAGCTGACAAAGTACTATGCCCAAACTAGTTAAACCATGAAGCTCGTATCATGGAATTTAAGAGGGCTTAATAGCCCAGGAAAATATAGGATGTTAAAAAACATGATCAAGATGGAAAATACACAGATGTGTTTCCTCCAAGAAACCAAATGCAATAGTACCACGCTGGGTCGCATACTCTCAAAGGCCTGGCCAGGATGCCGATCTGTGGCTGTGGACGCCACGGGAGCCTCTGGTGGGCTTGCTATAGCGTGGAACACCCAGGCTGTAACGCTCACTGACTTCCACGCCTCCCATCACCTCATTCAAGCCGCCTTTCACATTCTAGGCACCAACATACATGGGAACTTATCCAACGTCTATTTTCCACAGGACTCTGGGAGTAAAAGAGCGCTCCTCGACTCCATTGAAGCGCTAAGCACAAATAGGCAGCATCCATTTTGGATCGCTGCAGGGGACTTCAACATGATAACCAAAATAGAGGACAAGATAGGAGGCAGATCCAGATTGGAACCTGAAGTAGATCACTTCAAGGACTTCATCCAAAACGCCTCTCTCATAGACATGCCATTCTGCAATGGCACCTTTACCTGGAGCAATCGCAGAGGTGGAAAGCATCAGATTGCTTCTAAACTAGATCGCTTCCTGATCTCGGATAATGCGGTGCATCTCGGAGGTGATCTCACCGCTGCAATCTTGGCCCACTCTGGGTCGGATCACTGGCCAATAGCTTTGCAATGGCAACGACCAGGGGATAGAACCAAAATACCTTTCCGGTTTGAGGGATTTTGGCTAATGCATCCATCATTCAAGGACTTCATCAGAACCATATGGGCCTCCTTCATCCCACCAAAAGGCTCAAAAATGTTCCAGCTACAGCAGAAACTGCGATTTCTAAAAAGTCACCTAAAACGCTGGAATCGGGAGACCTTCGGGAATATTTTTGAGGCGCAACAGGAGCTCAATAAAGAGCTGAAGGATCTCCATTAGAAAGTAATAAATGCAGGGCACACAGAGGCAACCTTGGACAAAGAACGACACATACACAACCAGCTTGAAGAAAGAAGGAAGCAGGAAGAAATTTATTGGAGGCAAAAATCAAGGGTCAGGTGGCTAAAAGAAGGGGAGCGCAACACCAAGTTCTTCCATAGAACTACAGTGCAAAGAAGGATGCACAATAAGATTCCTTTCATCCAAAACCAAGAGGGGGTAAAAGTTGAGGAGCATGAGAAAATAGAAGAAATCCTCCTCAATCACTTTCAGCAGGTACACCAAGAGCAGGCGGTGGATCGGCAGAGGGCGATTGGAAAAATCATCAGCAACATCCCCAAGCTGGTTACAGAGGAACACAAGTTACGCATGCGCCCAATTCAAACCCAGGAGGTAGACGAGGTGATGGCGCAGCTCAAAGAAGGTAAGGCCCCTGGACCAGATGGTTTCACTACCACGTTTTTTCATGTTTTCTGGGATTTGATTAAAGTGGAGGTTTGGCAAGTAGTTGAGGAATCCAGAGCTCTACACTGGCTTCTCCCCTCCCTTAACTCCACTTTCATCACTCTCATCCCCAAAGAGGAGAACTCCATAACTCTTGATAAATTCAGGCCCATTGCTCTCTGTAAGGTCCTTTATAAAGTCATTTCCAAAGTCATTGCTAACAGATTAAAACCTCTTCTACCCATGCTCATCTCTCCGGAGCAATCGGGTTATGTCGAAGGCAGACAGATAATGGACGGCATTATCCTCACACACGAAATCATCCATTCGCTCAAGAAAGCTGGTATGTTACTCAAACTTGATCTCTCCAAAGCTTTCGACAAGCTCAGCTGATCTTACATTCATCATATGTTGAAAGCTTTTGGCTTTTGTTCCACCTGGGTTCGTTGGATCGTGAGCCTTATCACCTCCTCCCATTTCTCCCTCCTTGTCAATGGTTTTCCCTCCCGCCCTTTCAAACCCTCCAGAGTCATAAGACAAGGGGACCCCCTCTCCCCCTTCCTATTTGTGATAATGGCTGAGGGTCTTGGCAGACACATCAAGTAGGCCCTCCAGTCTAATCAGCTCAGAGGAATCTCTATCCATAATTCCCCGGCCTCCTCTCATCAGCAATTTGTTGATGACACCATGCTCTATGGTTACCCCTCGGCTCAGGAAGCCTCTTGCTTGAAATCCCTGCTCAACGACTTCTCTGAAGCCTCTGGCACTCATGTCAATAACTCCAAACCACAAATCTTCTTCTTCCACACCCCTCCGTCAGTTAAATCCGCCGTCTCCCGTATCCTAGGCTTCCAAACCGCCTCTCTCCCATCCACATACCTTGGAGCTCCCCTCACTGCCTCGGCCATAAAGCAGCCTGCCTGGCGAACTCTCCTTGAGAAGCTTGATTCAAAACTCAACCTATGGACTCACCGCTCCCTCAATCTAGCTAGTCGGGTTGTGCTTATTAAGTCCATCCTCCAAGCCATGCCTCTCTATCTTTTTTCTATCCTTGCGACACCAAAATGGGTATTAAAAAGATTGAGAAACCTGCAGCATGACTTTTTGTGGGGAAGCTCAGCCACTAATCACAAATGGGCACTAGTGAAATGGGACACTGTATGCAGGCCCAAAATCAAAGGCGGCATCGGATTTAGAGATCCAGAGTACAGCAACACCATCATGAATGCCAAAATATGGTAGCAATGGATAACTAATCCAGACAAGTTATGGGCCAAAATATGGACCGCCAAATACACCAACAACATGCCCCAAGCAGAGCTCATAAGATTCAAGCCCACAATCAGTGGGTCACTTATTTGGAATGCCGCCAAACAGCATCATCAGCTCATCCAGAAACACAGCTTTTGGGAAACACGGAATGGTCACAGTGCTAGATTTTGGAATGACGCTTAGAACCACCTGCCCAAACTCTCAAGTGTTCTTCCTTCAATGATCATTCCGAACAGACAAGAGTAGCAACATGCAACCGTCCATCAATTCTGGGAACAAGAAGCAGTAAATGGATTCAGGAAGTGGCGACCGAGCAATCAGATAACTAGTATCACAAGCATTCAAGAAGTAGCAGCACTTGAAGACAAGTTAAAGAAGAGAAGCATTCGGTATGAGAACAACGAGGATATCCTCAGATGGGGCTACCTCCCCAAGGGATCATATTCCACTTCCGAAGCCTATAATCTTATAGGCGACTCCACCACCAGGCTGGACCCTCTATGGGGGCGAATATGGGGCTTCAAAGCTTGGCCCAAAATATCCCATTTCCTCTGGATGGTAGGGCACAAAAAGATTCTCACCTGGGATAAGCTGAGGAGACGCAATTTCCAAGGTCCTTCAATATGCCACAACTGCTTTAAAAATGAGGAAACCTTACAGCATCTTCTGGATACATGCCCAATCGCCAATCAGCTATGGGAGAAGGTTGGTTTCAGGTGTCAAAAAAGATGCAAAGGACCTGGCGACATCATAGATACCATCCGTCAGTGGCCGAAAAGCCCCTATGATTGTGCCATCCTCAACTACATGTGGAACATAATCCCAGGCACAGTATTATGGAACATCTGGAAGGAAAGGAATAGGCGCATATTCAAAAACCAAAGCTCACCCATTGAGGAAATATGGAGCAGACTGCATGGCAATCTCAGAGAAACCATGCTTCTGAAATCATGGACTAAAGAAGATCTCCCTACCACAGATAATGAGAAAAACATCCTGGACAACTGGAAGCTGGAGTTGCCACAAGAGTATGCCACTCATCAGACAATGAAATGTAATATCAGGGAAGTCAGAAATTGGATTGCCCCACCCACCAACTCATACAAACTCAACTTTGATGGAGCCTCTAAAGGCAACCCTGGGCCAGCAAGATTTGGAGGTATCATTCGTAATCACAATGGTATGCCCCTGCAGATCTACTTCGGCAATATAGGGTGGGACACCAATAACTCCGCGGAGTTGGAGGGACTCTGGCAAGGGCTCTTAGTTGCCAAGCGACTCAATCTTCAACCGTTGATAGTGGAAGGCGACTCCCAGATCATCATCAACATGGCAACGCGCATTCAGAATGGATCTCAAGCTAGAAAAGTAGCTGACAGTTGGAGACTAGAAGCAAGGCTAAACAACATTGCTCATGAGCTGCGCAATCACAGAGCCCTCTCCTTTCATCACACCAGAAGAGAAGCTAATAAGATTGCTGATTTCCTAGCCAATATTGGGGTAGAAAGTAACCAACCTTTCCAAGCAGGAAACTTGGACATCGTCCCTAGCAATCAACAGACTCAAGAATGTGAGAATCTCCTCCAAAGAGACACTGAATCCCCGGATGCGGGTGCTGGCACGTCACAGGGGGTAGAGCCACATGCCCAGCATGTGCCGCCCCGTGCTAATAATAATGGTTAATGGGAATTCGCCGCCAAAGTTCAATATTCCGCAGCCCGAGCTCTGGGAATTCAATGCCGAGCAGAGTGAATAGATGGAATTGCAGATTGCAGTTATTGCTCGCTCTCAACGAGGGAATGAGGCAGGATATCAAGGGGCAGATGAGCCGATGCGAGCTCATTGGCATGGTAAAGTTGGGGAGGTGCAGACGCGGAAGAATTCTAGGTGGGCGGTTATCCTACCACCTCGACAAGCAGTCTTGGCTTTCCGTCGCTGCAATTTAGGTACATGCCTTAGGTGGGAGCGGCAATTCAAGAGCATTCAAGGCAAACTAGTTACGAGGATTGAAATTCCTCCCTCAGGCAAAGGTTGCTCAGAGGTTGTCACGCCTGAGTGGGACTTGTGGCGAGATCCGCCTTGTGTTTGGTCTTACAATTCACCTCAGGTTCATGAGGGAGACAGAGGGGTGTCCATGGCAAAGCTGCGGGAACGGCAACCAAGCAGAAGAGGAACTGGGCGAGGTTCATCCTCTCGCCCACCGGCAGCGGATGAGCACCATCACTGCTGCTGCTGCTACTGCTATAGGCGGGCAAGGGCTACACCAATTCAAGCTGGGTAATTCATGGAGGTTGGCAGCTCAAGTGAAGGGGAGCCAGTTCTTCCAGCATTCGGCTCGGTTGTGTTCACCCTGGGCAGCTCAAAGGATAATGCAGGTATCAATGCTCATATTTCAGTTCTTTTTACTAAAGTTCCTGAAGGGAATGATGGCGAGAAGCCTCCAAGATCGACGGAACCACCTCCAGAGGGCATTGGGGAGGAGAGCCCTGTTCTGTAGCCACCAATTGAGGTGGGCACCTCAGGGAAGGAGATTCTGCATGCCCCCTCACATCCCCAGGCACTGGAACCTCAGGGCACTGCAAAGGATCCATGGACCACCATGTGGGAAGGAGTCCTTGAGTGCCAGGGATGGAGCTATATCGTGGAAGATAAAAGTCTCTGTGACGACTGATCCTCCGACGCGCGCACCGACACATGCCTTTCTCTCTCAGCTCGGGTCTAGGATAAAGGTCTCTGCGGGTATTTGGGTTCTGGTCATCACTGTGTTTGTTCACTTGCAGTTTTTTATACTGTCTTGTTTATGTCGGTCTAGTTTACTCTCAGTTTTTAATACTGTCTTGTACATGTCGGTCCACTGTAAGTTCTCTGATGGACACGGTCCACAGTCAGTTTTTTATGGAAGCCCCTGCGTGGGCCGTCATGTTCATGTTTAACTCAATGCGGTTCCATGTTCTGTTGCTTGTCAAGTCATATTGGTTTCCAGCCTCAGTAAGTTTTTGGAGGAATTTTGGAAATCCTGTAGGTGCTGCCCCTGCGAGGGAGCTTTTTGTTTCAAAGCTAAGCTATCCAAGGTGCCACTGCTGGCCCTGGACGGCCTGTCTCACTGCTTGTAAAGTTTACCTGTAAATATAATACAATAGACTAGCTAGTTTTTTTACCGAGAAAAAAAAATATTATGTAATATAAGATGAAAAGTGGGCCAAAGTTAAAAACAAATATTGTAAAGTTAACTCTTGGATGGTGCTAAATAAAATACAAGGTAGCCCAAGGAGGGCATAACTAGGTAAGTAAGAATATGGCCTTCATGAATATGGTGAGAAATAAAATAAAAAAAATATTAAACTCTATTAATGAATAACTAATTTGTATATAACATTTGGATTAAGATAAAGGTATAATGCTACTATATAGTATGAAAATGTAGTAGTTTCAATCTCTCATAAAAGACAGAGACAAAAAAGAGTTACTGAACTTAGTATTATTGTTAAGAAATTGTGTGGATAGAAGTGACAAATATATGGTCTGAAACTTATATTGGAACCATGTGGTGGGTTCATGAACAATTGGCATAGCTGTCGGGTAAGTGAAATAATTCACAATGATGGGTTTACAATTCTTGTGCTAACCCTTATTGAGTGTAGGATAGAGACCCTTCTTGGGCTATGAGGCATAATGATGACGAAGATGATCTTTTTTGAGTATACAAATGGCAGTGATAATATTTGTAATTAAGAAAAAATAGTGAATGTAGGTCAACTGAATGAAGAAATCTTTGTCAAACATCTACACGTTCTTAATCAAAAGAAAAATTATGCTATATAAAAAAGCGTTACTCAAGATATTTGAGCCAGGAGAGGCTACCTAAGAAAGATGAAAATAAATATTTTAGGAGCAAGGCATTCGCCAACCTTTTTTAAAGGCTAGTGAACACCAAGGACGATGTTTCTCTTGGGGGGGAGGGGGGAGATGTAACACCCCTCGATAAATATTAAATATTTAATTTATTTTTATTGCAAATACATAGTAACTCACAGGTAGTGTGGAGAAACTAGCAGGAAGCTTTAATGTTTAAATTTTATGTTAGTGACCAGTCTTAGAATTCATAGGAAAAGACCCTAGAGAAAAATCTGTAGTTTCCAGGTAGTTGAGATAGTTGAGACAATTACTTCCTCCTCCCTAGAGATAAAGCATCTCAGTAGGGACAAGAAGTGAAGGAAGGCAAGGAGAAGAAGCTAGAGGCATCTTGAAGTAAATACTTGTACCTTGAATAGGACATTGTCAAGGTTGGGTAGGACACTACCAGAGAGGATGTTCTTGAGCTGGGATGAGAGCCAGTGGAACCTAGAGGGTGTTCTCAACTGGGACTAAGAGCCAGTGGAACCCAGAGGGTGTTCTTGAGCTAGACTAAGATTCAGTTGATTGAGAGCTAGAGTCTAGATGTCCGAGAACATACCACTTTGGGTCACTGTCTATAAATTGTATGTAAATTGGAAAGGATCGGGGGAATATTGGGCGTAATTTTCAATCTTATTTGTTGGGTGGATGGAGAAGTCTTTACTCGAATTGAATTCACTGGCATCTTTTAATAGATAAGTAACATTTGCTTAGATTTCTAATGTTTTTAGAATGAAAAATTCCTGTAAGAATGTAAGAATTTGAGTAAAGGTAATGATTTCTTAGAAGAAGAAATGTTTTAAAGGATTTCTTGGTGAATGTAAATAGTACATAAATCAATATAGATTTCACATACATGTACATAATAAATTGTTTGTGTAAAAAAAAATGTGTAATCTATATAAAGGAAAGGTAAAGGAGAAATTTTCTTTGGAATATGAAAAATGGCTTCCTGTAACATATTATTAAGAGTAATTTTATTATGGAATCAAGTTAGACCCCTATCTTATATAAAGCAAGATCAGACCTGGTTCCATACAAAGCATACTGGAAAATTTGTTGAAGGAAGAATGCTAGGTCCTAGTGAATGTCAGGCCCCGCATGTCCTCGGTGGTACTAGTAATGAGACAAAGAAATACATAAAATAATCAATGTATCTCATCCTTAAGTAGTAAATGTATGCTATGAAATTCTTAAACAAAGTAAACCAATGGTGTTTATTTTAATAACCACTACATATCGGGCCAGTAGAGTTGAATCTGAACAACCTAGAAGTCAAAAAACCCTTGCTTTCAAGAAAAAGGAGAAGAGTAGCAATACTAACACTGTACTTGATGGAAGTGAATACAAACATGTTTATGTAAGCATAAATACAATTAGTAAAATAATACAATAGTGAAGAACAACAAACTCATTAGAAAAAATACCATGAAATTATGGGCATAATGGGTATGATTATGATACAAATATATTTGAGTATATACAAAACGATTAAATAATTAATCCAAAGCAATTCTTATGTAATACAACTATAAAAAAAAAGTGTAACTGTACAAAAATAAGTTCCCTTATCTTGTTATTATGTATTAAGGGACGACATTTAATTTAGTTCTTTAGTAGTGCCAAAGCGAACCGTAGGATGGGTCAATTAATTACGATGCTTCTACTCTCAATTTTTCAGTCCTTCATGCATGAAAACTTAAACAATTTAACTTCTACTTCCTAATGAGTGAACAATAAAAGTTGTAGCACGATAACACAAAAATACCCAGAAATTACAGGCAAGAATCCAGGTAGTGATTATTCACATTTTTACAAAAATTCAACATTAGAACTCTATTGAGGAATTCCTACGAGAGGTTACAACTGAGAATGCATAATCTACCATGCATAAGATTTGAAAGCTTAACAGACATTGAAACATTTTACAAAATCTTAAGGCTCGATGATAATTATGGAATTCGTGACGTGGAGCAACAGTAAAAAAATGAAACCTAACAAAATAAGAGCCAAATTAGTAATGTATTAACCAACGATGTCTTCATTTGAGAAAAGTAAGACCGTAATGCCCAATTAAAAAAATAAGGGTGAAACCCTCACCTGACACATAGAACAAGTAAGACGGGTTAATGTATGAGCCCAAAGTATAGAAGAAACAATTAAGGAAGGAGAGGAAGGGTCGATTACCTAAGGAATATGTTACAAGTGGCCCCTTAGTTGTTGCTATGAACCATAAAAACGAGTATAATTGAAAGATAAGTCAAACCCTAACTGGAAACTCAAATAATTAGAGGAAAATAAGATGCATTAGAATTTATTACCTAAAAAGATGCAAGGCGGAGGCATCATAGGGATGTAGAATTTTCACCACTCCAAACAGACTCCAAACTTGCACAAAGCATCACCCAACTCAGCTGGTAGAAAAATTAAACAATCATAGAAAAATTCAACAATTTAAAGTTTAACCAAGAACCATGGGAATGAAAGTTGATCACTAACTTCCATACGTATGTTGGGTCTGAAGTGTCTTACCTGAAAACCCTAGGTCATCGATGAGCCATGTCGGTCACAAAGAGAATGGGAATGTGATGACGATGGTAGGGTCAAAGGTAGTTACCCATTAGTCACCTTCCAGACATGTGAACCATCGGATTTGATATTTTCTCATCCAATGATGGGAAAAAAATCCAAATGTTATACACTGGTGGCACACAAGGTTGCAAATGTGTCAAATAATTAGCTTCGAGAAAATTCGTCGCTCATTCTTAAGCTCTCCACGCGGTCGTATGGCCTAATAGGAATCTCCAAACAGAGCTTCGGGGAACACCAATATTGATTTTATATACAATCAACGTAATTCTAAGGTAATGGATCCATTAGCGTATGTGTAATAATCATTAACCACCAGTGCAGAATAGTATTGCATATCATATAGCTTAGGTAACATTTTAAAAGGAAAAAGAAATTTTGAATAGCAAGAAAAGTGATTCGGATTTAAACAGGAATGCAATAAAGTATAGACATAACTATGAATATAGAGATGCAGTGGAAATAATACTTCATTTCATTAATGTAAAATACTGAAATATGCTTACAAATAAAAATGGAAATAAACTAGTTAGGGTGATGGTAGCTTATCTTTGAGAAGAGATGTGGCAGCTACATGCCTCTGAACTATGTTACAATGAGGCTCGAATGCCTATTTATTGTTGAGAAACAATGGAAAACCCTAAACATCCAAAAACCTAACCCTAGAAGATGAAACGCCAAATTGTTGGCCCCGTTTGGGTAAATTGGTACATCAACTTCCCGGGGTTCTAACTTTGGCATACGATCTCTGTTTAACACGCACAATATCTTGTTAGAAATATGAATCTGAGAAATACAACTTTGGGAAGAGAAACACTAGTCCATGGACCCATGTTGCTCCTAGATTTCCCAAAAAACATAGTTTAGGGCCTTAAAACAGCTCTCAAAGTTTAGGACCCGAAAAAATGCTAAAAATAGTAAATTGTGCTACAAATAAGGGAACTGAAAAAATAAAAGAGACAGTTGTGGGGGTCAAAGTGGGATAGGTGGGTGGCCACCAACATCCGCCTGGATCATTCCTCCCCCTTAGGAAGCAATGATCCTCATCACATTGAGTTCCTCCATTTGCTAAACTTGGTCCCTGGTGAGTTGTTCTGCAATCTTTGATGTGTCCAATAATAGTGGGAAGCATGGTCGAGGGTGTTCCACATTGAACACTCGGTGCAAGCGAAGGAATGGAGGAATGCTATTCTCCAAAGCATTGTTTCCCACAACCTTGGTAATGTTGTAAGGACCATGTCGGAGTGATTAGAGCTTCTGATGGGCTCTTGTAAGGTGTTCTTTTTGCAAATGTAACCAAACTTTGTTGCCCACCTGAAACTTGTGTGGTACCCCTGTGGGTGAGGAGAAGTTGTTCCTGTTTGCTTTCATGACTGTATCAATCTGTTGCTACTGCTGCATGGAGGAACCCTTCGTGGGCATCATGGATGTGGCTATGATCTTCCCCTTACTTTGGGAGCAAACTAGACAGAAAATGAATTTTCTAGTATGAGAGACGATCTTGCTACATTTCATAGCAAAGATCAAAGAGTTGGTGGTAGGTGGGTCTACCTCTGGTATCCTATATAATGAATTACACAAAGAAATAATGACAACGCAAGGCCTTGAATCATACACAGCATGTTGCCTCCACAAGTATGGTTGGCCTAATAATACATCACAAATATCCAGAGGTGCAACATCAAACAATACATTGTCTATGATGCGTTTGATGTTGTAGGCAAGGCGACACTGCTGGCAAACTTAGAGATCTCTTCCTTGGTGAAGCCACCTGATACTATACGGTTGCGGGTGTGGTGTAGTCGGGAGGCCCAACCGCTTCACTACCTCTGTGGAAATGAGATTCTTTTGGCTCCCACTGTCAACAATGAATTACAGCAATGAACCCTTCACCCACATCTATGAGTGGAAAAGATGCTCCCCTTCCTCTGGATCTTCGGGCTCGTTCTTTTGGATCTTAGCAGTAGCAACAGTGGTGTTGGGCTCTACATCAATGATCTGCTCCTCTTTGTCATTCCCCTTGTCAGGTTTCGACTCAGGGTTGGAACATGCATCTGATTCTGAAGCCTTTAACTCGGCCACAAGCGACTGCTTGGTTCGACACTCACTTGTGTTGTGAGTGGGGCTCTTGTGGAACTCACATCACTTCCCTATGTCCTTCTTTGACTTCGTGGTGTTTTTCTTTTCTTGTAGCTTTGACGGGTTGTCTAGGGTTGCCCTGTCTTAGCTTTGTCCTTAGTTCTGCAATTTGGGGAAGCCTTTCCCTTGCTTCAAATTTGCAGATCCAAATTCTTGATTCTTCTGTTTAAACTTTTGCTCGATTTTGACAGCATATTGGTATGTTGTACCGAGCAAGGAGATGTTCAGGAACTCCATCTCTTCCTGGATGTACTTGTGTAGGTAGTCGCGTTATTTGAGTACCAAATGTAGCTCAGAATCCTTGATACCTAACTGTGTGCGAAGGGTATGAAAAATGTTTGTGAACTCCAGCACATCTTGGTCCCTTCCCTGCCACAGCATGGTCCACTTTATGTATTTGTCCTCATAGCTTTTGATAGGGTAGCACTGCTCCTTGATGGCATCCCGGAAGGAATTCCAAGTGGGTGCAGCTAAAAATAATGAGCCCATAATTTCATCCTTCTGCTCACAATAGGTTTCCCACCAGTCCTTAACGTGGGGGGCTGCTTTGAGAACAACGAAAATAATCTTTTCTCGACTGGAAAAACCATGAATAGAAAAATACCCTTCTAGCAGATTTAACCATTTATCTACGACATCTACGTCTATCTGACCCTCGAATATGGGGATTTGAAAATTAACTTGTACCTTAAATGGTGTGGATTTTTTAGAGTAGTTGTTGGAAGCTGATGCATCACCTCTGGTTAGTCGCTGAAGGATCTAGGCGAAGTTTTCCATCATCGCATTCCTTTGTCATTCGAGGGCTTCTTTGAGCAAGATTTTGATACGATCTCCTGCCACCTCATCTTTATTTTCATCTGCCATGGGAGGCTGTCGGGATTTGTGAGGCTGGTCTTGTAAAGGTTCAACTAGTTCAAGCCCTAACTCCTTATATCTCAACCACGTTGGGGACATGCAAAGAAAAATAAAGAGAAAGCAGACCACTCTAATACCACCAATCCATATTTAAACATGAATGCAATAAAGTACAAATATAACCATGAATATAGAGATGCAGCAGAAATAATACTTCATTTCATTAATGCAGAATACTGAAATATGCTTACAAATAGAAATGGAAATAAACTAGCTAGGGCGATGGTAACTTATCTCTGAGAAGAGATGTGGTGGCTACATGCCTTTGAACTATGTTACAATGAAGCTCAAAGGCCTATTTATTGTTTAGAGCCAATGGAAAACCCTAAACATCCAAAAACCTAACCCTAAAAGATGAAATGCCAAACTGTGGGCCCCGTTTGGGTAAATTGGTAAATCAACTTCTCGGGATCGTAACTTTGGCATACAATCTCCACTTGACGCACACAATATCTCGTTAGAAAGATATATCTGAGAACTACAACTTTGGGAAGAGCAACATTGGGCTAGGGATGCATGTTGCTCCTATATTTCCCATAAAACATCGTTTAGGGTCTCAAAATGGCTCCGGAAGTTCAGGGCCCGAAAAACTGTGAAAAATAGTAAATTGTGCTACAAATAAGGGAACTGAAAAAAATAAAAGAGACAGTTGTGGGGGTCCAAGTGGGATAGGTGGGTGGCCACCAACATCCACCTAGATAAAAAAGGAATTACCTTATGACACTCGCATCATAATTTGTAAAAATTGATCATGAATAAAGGACCCTTCGATTTACAACAACTATGATACTTGCATCACAAATTTTCAAATACAATAATTTTATGGTAGTAATTGATTTTTTCTTTAAATTATACTTGATTGGTTAAAGAGGATGTTACAAGTGGTATCAGAGCTGAAGGGTTCAACATTGTGTCCATCTTACGGAAAAATGGTAACAAAATTGTACAAGCTCCACAGTGACAGAGAATTTTCACTCTTACCTAAATCAAATCCTAAGATATGGGCACATCTAGGCAAAGAACTTAGGTGTTTTAGATAGTACAACAAACTTAAGGGTGGAAACTACAAAATTAAGCACTAACAATGACAATTAAATGAGGAACTAAATAAAATTTATGCATGTGTCATACAACCAAAAAAAAGAGGCCCTATGATGGGTACATTGAAGAGAATTTTGTCACACTAGAAAATATCAATTGGATTATTGTTGGGATGCTCTTACCTTCAAGAACTGAAATAATGGGCATAGTTGGGAGATTTAGGTATTAACATGTGGTAATTAGTAAATCATATCATCTGATTGTGAGATAATGAATAGAAAGGAGCTCATTATTTCTAACTATAGGGAAATAAGGATATATACACCTGTGTAAAGGAAGTAAAGTATAAAGTCCCATACTATTAGAAACAATTATAAAAATTAGATGAATATGTTGAATTAAACGGTGTGTTACATATGAAATCAACATGAAAAGTTCAGAATTATCTACATGACGATTACCTATTCTAGTTGCGAGTCCTTATAGATAATATTGGTAAGTAATACTTATGGTTAGAAGTAATTACTTAATTAGTATAAACTAATATGAGAAAGTGAATGAAAGAAACTAGTTGGTAGTAGAAATAATCTTTAATTCTATAGAAGATTAATCTTATCCATCCATGGAAAGTTGGTTGAAATGGAAAGGGTCTATACTAGTATTGTGATACACTTGCAATAATAAGTACGTTGTATTTAGGAAGGGATCAAAACCCTGTGATATCTGAGCAAAATATTTGGGGTACTGGTATACTCGAGAAGTTTCCTCAATATACTTAATGATATATGAATTTCAAAGACTGACTAAGGATATACGATACTTATGATTACAAATACATGAATGAACATTCATATGGTTGGCCTCAACAATGGTGATCATAAAAGATAAAATTTATATGTTGATAGTTTAACTCAAGAATAAGTCTAATACCATGATAAATAACATACACAAACTTCATGACTGATGAAAACTAGTTGATAGGAGTTTTTCGTTGGAAAAGTCTCTTCATAAACATAGCAGATATGGGCTACAATAGTAAAAACAAAATTCGCACAAATCCTAGCATGAATGATTACAAAATTTAGGTAAGTGAGAAACGCATCATCACATAAAATACTTGTTTAAAAATCAGCGAAATATAAGTAAGTTGTGATAAATTGTCATAATGATCTATAATGAAAAAAAAACTAGTTTAGAAAATGGTAAATGAAAGGTATACATGAGACCTTTAAATTGGAAGCGACATGATAATAGTATCTGGGTTACACAAGACTTTAAAGAAGAACATAATTGTATTCGAACAAAGTTGTTGATACTCAAAATAAAATCAATTCTACACCAATTCAGTAAATAAGTTGAGGGAAAGATAAAAATCAATTTCGAGGATACCAAATTTTCTGGGAGAGAGTATGCAATGACCCCTAAAAGAAATATTGACAGCTTTGGAGATTCCTATGTCATAGGGACATAGGTGGGGAGCTCAATATGGTGTGAGTTATAGACTTGTAAAATCGAATCGGAGAGTAATTCAGTAATTATAACTACCTCACAATTTGAAAGATTAAATGTGCTCAGAATTAAGATGACTAGAAAATTTGATTAATTGAAATATTGGTAAACATAAATAGATGAAAATGAGATCCCTAGAGCCATCTAGTAGGGCTATATAAAATTTTATATGGAATAACAATACCCAACCATATGATAAAAATTTATGAGTTAAACTAAGACATCAAAAAAAAAAAAACTTTGATGATTTTCCTTAAAAAATATGGAAAATATCATAAGATGGAAAAGGACAACCTGAGGAAACATGTATGAATATAGTAGACATGACAATGAATGTGTTTATTAACATCCTAAGTTAGTTGTTGTCCTAACATGACCTAAATGATTAATAAAGAGCATAAAGTAATGTGATCGAAAAAAAAGGGGGAACAATCGAGCAAGGTAATCAAATAAATGTAGCATGTTAAAAAAATAATAATAATTAATTAAAAAGTAGTGGTAAACAAAATTGTTGGTAGCTATTCTTGTTGTCATATAATTTGTTAACAATATACCTTAAGAACTTTAAATGACTCCATATCCACTAATGAATCTTGTCAATAATTTATCAGAATGAACACATGCTTACAAAATCATTATGTAAAGATAACCATACTAACATGGTGTGTTAAGGCAGCTGACAGGCATAGAGATACAAGGAAGGGTAGACCCCATAGTTGGTTATACTTCAATAACAAGGGGAAGTACATACCATCTCTATGCACCATTATCAACAAGTTGTAAAATAGAGAGGGATGTAAACTTCAAGAAAACAGTTGGGGAAAACTTGTAAGTGAGGCATGTTGGAAAGAAATGGTGGTAATATTTGGTATTGCAATTTCTGGTTAGCTTTAGGCATGATTGTGTCCTTGAGTTTTCATAGAAGATTCTTTTAATAATACCTTGTATTTATAACCTTAGTAGTCTATGGAGGAAGGACCAAAAAGGAAACCGATACAATGAATAAAACCAACCAAGTGGTAGAATCTTGATTTTGCATGGAAACACCAGTGGGTGGGTAACATGGACATAAAATGTCCACTTGCACAAGGACAAGATAATATTTACCATGAAAATGGTATGTTGAAGTAATTACCCCAAAACTTAGTAATATCTTGTTATGACATGTTTCATATCATAAATTATTATGGTTCCAAAGGAATAGAGAATTGGTTGCAAACAATCTTGGGAACAAAGTGAGAAACTCTTCCTTGTGACGATAAAAAAATGGATACGGTGTGACAGTATAATACTCTCAGGTCGAAATAGAATTAATGTCTCTTAATATTCCATTAGACCTTACACAACGAATGTATTAAAACAAATTAAAAAAATATATCTCAAAGGAAGTGGACGTGTTCCAAATCTTAAGGAAAGAGCTATATTATAGTAACATGGCGAGTATGTGTTAACCAATAAGCATGCTAGCATAAGAGAGAGAAATCACAGGGCCATATTCAGAAGTATACTTGCATATAATTCACATTAATAATCTATAATATAAGATGACAAGTGGAACAAAGTTTAAAATAAAATATTGTAAAGTTTACCCTTGGATGGTGCTAAAGAAAATGCAAGGCAGCCCAAGGAGGGCATAACTAGGTAAATAATAATATGGCCTTCATGAATATGGCAAGAAATTAAAAAAAAATAAAATTCTTAAACTCTACTCATTAATAACTAATGTATATATAACATTTGGATTAAGATAAAGGTATAATGCTTCTATATAGTACTAAAATGCACTAGTTGTAATCTCTCATAAAAGACAAAGACAACAAATAGTTACTGAACATATCATTATTTTTAAGAAATTGTGCAAACATAACTAACAACTCTATGGTCTGAAACTTATATTGGAACCATGTGGTGGGGTCCTAATCAATTGGCACAGCGATTGGGTAAGTAAAATAATTCAAAATGATGGATTTACAGTTATTTTGCTAACCCTTATTGAGTGCAGGATATCGACACTTGTTGGGTTGTGAGGAATGATGATGATGAAGTTGTTTTTTTTTAGCATACAAATAACAGTGATAGTATTTGTAATTAAGGAGAGGGAAAATTATGCTACAGAAATAAGCATTGCCTAGGATATTTTAGCATGAAGAGGCTACATTAGAAGATGAAAATAAATATTTTAGGAGAAAGGCATAATCCAACCCATTTTGAAGGCCAGTAAACACTGAGGATGGTGTTTCGCTCAGGGGTGGGGAGATGTAACACCCCTCGATAAACAGTAAATTTTTAATTTACTTTTACCACAAATACATGGTAAATTATGGGTGTAGCGTGGAGAACCTAGCAGGAATATTTAATGTTTAAATTTTATTTTAATGACCATTCTTGGAATTCACGGGAAAAGACCCTAGAGGAAAATTTTCAGTTTCCAAACAATTGAGACAATTGAGACAATTACTTCCTCCTCCCTAGAGATAAAAAAATCTTAGTAGGGACAAGAAGTGAAGGAAGGCAAGGAGAAGAAGATGGAAGCGTCTTGAAAGAAATACATGTACCTTGAACATGACACTGTCAAGGTTGGGCAGGATGCTGCTAGAGAGGGTGTTCTTGAGCTAGAATGAGAGCCATTGGAACCCTCAATAAAAGACTTATGATTCTACAAGTTTTGGACTAGACAAATGGGGTCTAGATGTTCGAGAACATACCACTTTGGGTCACCATCTATAAACTGTCAGAAAATTGGAAAGGCTCGGGGGAAGATTGGATGTAATTTCCAATATTATTGGTTGGGTGGAGAGGTCTTTACTTGAATTGAATTCCCCAATTTCTTTTAACAGATAAGTAACATTTTATTAGATTTCTAATGTTTTCAGAATGGAAAATTTCGGTAGGAATGTAAGAATTTGAGTAAAGGTAATGATTTCTTGGAAGAAGATATGTGATAAAGGATTTCTTGGTGAATGTAGATAGTATACAAATTTCATGGACATGTACATAGTAAATTTCTTGTGTAAAGAAATGTGTAATCTATATAAAGGAAAGGAAAAGGAGAATTTTTCTTTGGATAATGAAAAATGGCTTCCTGTAACGTATTATTAAGAGTAATTGTATTCTGGAGTCAAATTAGACCCATAGTTTATAGAAAACAAGATCAATCCTAGTTCCATACAAAGCATACTGGAAAATCCATTGAAGGAACAATGGCAGGTCCTAGTGAATGTCAGGCCCCTCCTGTCCTTGGTGGTACCAGTAATGAGACAAAAAAATACAGAAAATAATCACTGTATGTAGTCCTTGAG
This sequence comes from Pinus taeda, assembly GCA_000404065.3. NCBI lineage: Eukaryota > Viridiplantae > Streptophyta > Pinopsida > Pinales > Pinaceae > Pinus > Pinus taeda. The sequence goes on from APFE030577930.1 coordinate 18,304, forward strand.
TAGTAAAGTTTTAGTGAGAAATTCTTAAAGAAAGTAAATCAATGGTGTTTCTATTAATAACCACTACATATTGGACGAGTAGAGTTGAAACTGAACAACCTAGAAGTCAACAAACCCTCTCTCTCCAGAAAAAGGAGAATATTAGTTATACTACGCCATACTCGGTGGAAGAAAATAAAAACATGTTTATATAAGCTGAACTACAATAAGTAAAATAATACAATAGTGAATAACAACAAACCCATTAGAAAAACTACTGTGAAAGTCTAGGCATAATGGGCATGAGTATATGTTGATGGTGTTGGAGTCCCAACTAAGAAGTCCCAACTAGACCTCATACCATTTGGAGTAGGATTCCCAGTAGTGGGTAGTAAAGTAGTGCCTTGACCGCAGTTGCTCACAAAGGTAAGTATGATAACTTTTTCAGAAGAAAGTGTGTGACCTTTCAAGGAGTTAAGTGAGATGCATGGGGGTTCTAACACACAGAGGGGAAAAGGAAGTGTGCCATTAGAAGCTTGTAGTAGTACCGAACATGGAATGAACACACGAGAAGAATGAAATCACATGCTGGAAGTGAAATAGTCCACAATCCAAAGTGACAAGTTAATACAACAACATGTCTTCAACAATATTCATACAATTGCATGAAAAATAATTCATACACAAATGCCTAAGTTAAATAACATACATTGCTAAAGTAACCAGAATAGTCAAACTACAATAACAACATATGCATGAAAACGTGTTGGCTTAGTTATATTATTAAGTGAAATTTCCATCCATACATACACTATTGACAACAATTAGCCCCAATAGTGGAACAATATAGTTAACATCACTTTCTCCTCCAAAGAGATGTACTTGCTCTACACTGTGGAGAAGCCAAGGGTCATCAAAATACTCTCCAAGCCTTCTCTAAGTAATGCCTAGCCAAAATATTAGCTCCCAAAAGCCTGTACTATGAGTTATGAGGTTCTATATATAACGAAGGGTGGGGTGACCCTTGACATTCCTCTTTGACTCTTTGACTACCCTCGTGACTCTTCACATTACATTGTGACTGTTCACATTCCACTAATGACACTTGGAATTTCACTTACAATATATTTCCAAATAATAATACGATTTCCACATATACCCATGTGGGACAAAATAGGCTTGAGTTAGCCTAACAAGACAAACATCATCACTTTGGGTCTTGGTGAAAGACCAACTTAGCAACATCCTCTTAATGGTCTTTGTTGACAAACTGATACCAAGCTTGGAAGTGCACTATTGTGTCCTCATACTATTTCTTGATGCCTTTCTTGAAAAAAACTCTCACCTCCATGGATTCTAGGTATATGGTTCTGGAACCTATGTCCAACTCATCTTGAAGCATGCACAACATTTTCCTAAGTGTGGATGGAACACCGATGTACTTCTATATGTTTTCTGCACTGAGCAACAAGTCATTGTTGGTGACCTCTCGCATCAACTGCTCTATGTACCTGTCAACCTCTATGAGGACTTGGTTCTTCTTCATGGCCTGAGTGAGGGTTCTAATTGAAGGCACCTTGTGTGTCCTCACTATGGCATCCAGAATATTGAACAATTATGCATAGGAAGCCTCAATGCTGGTGATGAGTGGAGGGAGCTACTCATAATTCTGGATCGACATCCAAATTTGTGCTTTGTATAGCTCTGCATGTAGCTTCATTATCTTATGCAAGTAAATAGGGGCTCCCTTGTACCTCATTATCCATTCTTGTACATGCGCGATAGACGCGTGGATGTCTTTGAGAGTTAGGGATATCTTCGCACACTTCTACTGAGAACCATGTAGAGGGACTACCACCTTATACACGGTGACAAACCTTCCATACAGTTTCTACATGGTGGTCTCAAGATTCGATACTTCATCAAGCATCACTTTCCTCATTTCTTCCATATCAGGCCCTACAAACTATTATATTCTCTGCCTAGCCTCCTGCAAGTCCTTTGCCATCTAATCATTCTCTTCTATCAAGGACTTGATAGTTGAACTTGTGGCTTTTGCATAAGCCTAGAAGCATTAGCCATGGTAGATGGATGTCTTCTAACATCTGCAACAATCACCCTTTCCTCTATGTGTGCAGGTGATGCGTAATCATCCGAGACCTAATTTGTTTGCGCCTGTACAATCCTCTGGCATGAATCATCTCCTTGTTCATTCTGGAGGTAGCAAAGAATGTGGGCCAACCTCGGATGCTCTTGACATGAGGTCGTTGTCTTGGTCTTGTTGCTCCTATTCCAACTCCATGTATGTTGCTTCAACCATCTGCTCAATTTGCTGAGAAAGTTCTCGAACTTGCACCTGCTCACCCTCTTCTTCATTTGTTGGCTGCTCTGACTCCTCAACCTATATAGGTGCAATTTTCTCTATCATTTCACCTTTCCTTTCCACCTTTTCCTAGTTTTTCTTCTCTTCCCTTTCTCTCCTCCTTAGCTCTTTTTATTCTTTCAACTTATTTTTTGTTTCCTGCAATTTCCTCTCTGTATCTTCCAACCTTTTCTTATATCTCTTCCTCCATTCTTCTCTCCTTTCACAGTGTCACCCCTTCACCTCTATCTCTAAAGCTACTTTCTCAAAAACAGGATCTTCTCTGAACTTGTATCTTTTCTCATCCTTTGTGCTCTCGAAAATCTTCCTCTCGCCTTTTTCCTATGCTAATTTGTTGCTCACTATTGTTGTTGTTGTTGTTGTTTCCTATGGTGTTTTTTCCTGCAGAGATGCTTTCCATTCTATAGCCATGCTAACCAGTTCATTAAGCCTAGAGGAGTTGTAGAAATACCTCCAAGGGTCTTCCTCTGCCCAATGACATGCCCCATGGATACATGGAAAATACACCTTCACATTGTGGTTCTTACATATGCATTGGGGATCATACGGATTGAAACTCTTAGTGTTGAACTCAAACTTATTCAAGTCCTCGGCCTCAGTATCTGCATCCTTCAAGCTCTATATCTCATACAATCTAATATGCAAAGGAAGAGCATGCCATGGTGCCTTCTTCCTCCTGTGCAGTCCTGCTGATAACCTTGTTTAGAAGTGATCTACAACCTCTTGCATGACCGAATTATCCATGGAAAATATTGGTAGCACATAGAGGCTTCTCTCCACTAAACATCCTGATGAAGGTGCCACTAGGTTAGGCATACCAATCTATAATGTTAAGCAATGCCTTCATCACTTCTTGATACATGCAAGGTGGATCTTGTTTGAATATCACATTGTACACCGAAGTGATGAAGTGGTCAGATAGCATTGCCATGACTCCTCGGTAGCTGCACTCAAAGAGAAACTTGCAATAGACATTCACAACATTGTTTAATGGTGTCCATGTACAACTCATGCCAGAAAATTGTTGTTGAGCACAGATTGCATCAAGTAGGTATGCAGACATATAGAATCTCACTTGCTTGTCCTTAGGCAGATTCTAGTAATTAGACACATGCACTTTCAGCTCAAGAGCCAACAAGTCCGACTAGTTGAATGGAGTTCCTTCATTTTCCAAATGATCCAACACAACCACCTAACTCTGTGGAGAGGTCTTTGTGCTCTCTTGACCATACATGCGACATGCGAAGATGATCAAGAGTTGGTAGGCCTTCCTGAGTGAATTATTCTTGTAGACTTGGTTAAGTATCGACCTGAACTTTGATGGATCTTTTACCCAATGCTTCATGATATCTCTAGGGTTCACATTGTTATTTGGAGTAAAGAAGAGTGCATTCATGCGGTTCATCGGCTATGATAAGTGATAGATCTGATGGCACTTTTCCATCCTTAAGGTAGCAAGTTGTGTTCCATTGGCACTGCTCAATGTCATTGTCTTCGGATCGATATGTGAGATAATCCAGTGAATGATGTTCATACATGGAAAGGCAGGGTACCTCCATGCAACCTTGTACAACACTACCTTCTGGATGTTGACCTAGACCTATCGATTTTCCAAATCTGTTTTGAAATTGCCTACACAAATGTCTTTTATTTCCTTCCATGTAATCTTCCTGTCCTTCTCTATGAATAGTTGTGTTTGCATAGACTGGAAATTTCATGGATACCTATTCAACTACATATCTAGTGTTTCTCTCTACAGTATCCTTTGAACCATCTCTCTTGAAAACCATGTTGCCTATACTGCTGAGAAGCAATTCAACAGTTGTTGTACCTAGAGACAGAGATGATTCTCATGGAATGCAAATGTTATATTAAAATTAAAAAGCACTTCAAGGACTGATCATGCAACAAAATGGGAAACTTCTAGGTAATATTGTGTAATTATGAATTTTAGAGGTGAGGGATTGTCAGCTTGATCTACGCATTGCACAGTCCCAACTACTAGTGAAAGGCGATGATGACTAGAAATACGCCATGTGATCCACTGTGGCTTGCTGGTGACTAGAACTGCACAATGTGCAGTTCAATCTGGCTTTGATGCTAGTTGGGACTATGCATTGCACAATCCTAGTGGAAAGACTCTAGGACTATCTCTTGGAACTACACGGAGCACAGCTGAAGCCAGTCATTGGCAACCTCTACACAATTCCTGGAGCTAGGGCAGAGCCTTGAGATCCAGAAATGTGTAGTGTATGCCGGGAAGAGTTAGATCCAGACCAAGGTAGCATAGTTCTACCCAAGGGAAACCTATAAATGAGTAGATATGAATGCATGAGAAAAATATGGTGTAGATCGTAGTGAATTGCAGTGCATGAAATCAAAACAAATGTAGGAATAATTCAAACAGAAGAACAACAAAGCTTGTGGGGAGAGTCATTGCAATGATGATCATTATTGCAAAAACTAGGTTATGCATGTGGTGCTTAGGAATGACAATTCAAAACTTAAAAAAACACATCTATAAGCTAAAATAAATTAAAACGCTAGCATTCCTTCAACAAAATGGGCAAAAAAATACTCACACAAACCAAAGAAATAAAAGCGACATAAAAAAGCTGCAAAAGACAAGAAAAGAAAAACTTACCTGGAAAAGCTATGCCGAATGTGTCAAAGGTGTTATCACTCAGGTTGTCCCTAGGCTCCTAATAGGGATATGGCCGAGGTAACCACAAACCAATCTTCTGATTGCAGGTTCTAGCCCACCTGCAATTGGAGAGGGCTCTCTCCTTTTGATTCAACCTTATTTGATGATTTTAGGCTAGCTTTCTGACTTCAAGGGAATGTTGACTGTGATTGGAAAGAAGGTAGGATTCTCGAAAAAAGAGGCACAGTAAGGTGTGATAAGTTTCGAACCATTGGGAATGGAGTCACAGATTGAGGCATGCGAGCGTTCTCTTGGCCACAAGGGGATACAGAGCGGGATAGCCACACAGGATACAATACTCGGTCTGCTGAAAGTACGGAATGAACATCAGGGATGAAAGGCAAAAGAGAATCATTCCATCATGCTGACAAAGAGAAGTGGATGAGTGGGATCTCGGAGCAGTTAAGAATTCCTAAGACATGCACTCATATGTGAAAGAAATAGGGTAAACCAGATCATTTAAGAATATAGGCTCATAACTGTTTCTGAAGAAAACATTGAAAAACGCAGAAATTGAACTTAAGGTGTATTGGAACAAATCTTAAGCTATTCTTTTTTCCTGCAATTTAGAAAGGCGAAAAGATGATAAAAACATAAAATAAAATAGGGGAGAAGAACACTTATTGGATCATGTAGATACACAGGAATTCCGTGATCATTCCTTGGCCAAGAGAAAACATTAAGTTGTTTCGCAATCCATGCTTTCAGCAATCTTTGATTATGGAAATTATGACAGTTACAGTGCGAGTCTCTGCTCAGAGAAAATGCTGGAAAGAAGACTAACCAACAACTACTACCAACCAACCAACCCCTCACAACATTCCTTAGGGTGGTATTTATAAACAAAATATCGGAAAGACATCATTACAAGTGACCTTGACAGGTCTGCTTAGAACTCTTCAAAAATCTAAATGCTGTTGGAATTAAATGCAAGTAAATCTTTTTTGGCTGCGCTAGGGGCAGCTGGATCGGAACAGGTGACGAGGTGGCCCTTGGGGACCAAATGCGGTGTTGCTGGAGTGATTGTGCTTCGGGGTTGCAGTTTGGCTTTGGTGTGAATTGAATGTGCAATAATTATGATTTGAGAGCTTCAAGTAGTTTTCGCTCTCCTTCTATGAATCTGCTGGAAGATATTCAATTTTCTCTTGCTTTGGGCCGCTGCTCAAGATATTCTCTGATACACTTTGCCGCTACATTGATGGTTTCCGCCGTCGACTCATACTCTTTGACACGCTTGATGCCTGCTGATTTGATCTGATACACTTTAAACTCTGTGACTGATCTGCTGCTGTCTTCAAACCGGATCCTTTGGCACGATTGGGCGATTTTCGGGCTCTTTCGGCGTGCAATGGGCTCAGCAATCAGAAGATTCCCTGAAGATTCCTCGAAATGGCCTATTTCCCGTAGCGATGCGCAATTAGCGCTTTGCGCTAATCGCGCATCAGAAACTGCCTCCGTTTCTTGATCTAGAGCTCCGAAGTGTGATTTTTCTCCCTGCGCGAAGCTTTTTCGGCTTTTCTGGCTGCTGACGTAAGAATGGTGTCGGCTGTACGGCGGATGACGTCAGCTGTGGGTCCCTGGTACAGAGCGACATGGTGAGATACTGGATGTATTGTGGTGAAGAGACTCCGATGCGATATCGCGATATCGCGTTGGCGAGGAACGAGGGGGATAATTGGGTTGGACATTTGGCGCTTGCGACTGCCGATTGGCGATATCGCAATATCGCATCGGCAAAGACAGACAGGTGAATGAAATGGACACTCGGCGTTTGTGATCGCCGATCGCCGATATCGCAATATCGCATCGGCGGGGGACGGATGGGCGATGATTTGCATGAATATGAGAGTGCGAAGGTGCGATGCGAAAATGGCTTTGAGGAGGAAAAAGCAAGTAAGTGGGTGTGAAGGGCATTTGAGGTTTCGGAATGGGTCCGATTACCTTAGAGGGACTTTATACTTTGGAAGGAGTCCATTGTATCTGGGAGGTGGTTTTGGAGGTTCGGGTTCTTGCTTAGTTTCTGATAAACTGAACAATTCCCGGGAGTTGTTATGGTTATTTTTCAACCAGGGGGAGGGATATTACATAGGGGGATTTTACATAATATTAATAAGGGGATGGGAAGAATAGGGAGCTAAATAATAATGTTAGTGGTTAATATGGAGATGGTAAGAAAGCGCTAAGTTCGGGAGAGGTTAGGCTGTTACAAGGGGGTAGGACCATACTTCGGGAGAAAATATGGAACAACTTTGAGTAAAGCAGATCTTTACTCAAGCCAGAGTTATGAAGATGATAGAACTTGAGAGGTATCAAGCAGATCTTGACCTCTTTGGGGAAGTTAGTTAATGATTGGGGAAAACAGAGAAGGGGAGTCAGTTATACCTCATTTGAGCCTTTTTGCTTACAAATCTTTGCTGATTATGTCCTGCATGATATGATACCTGAAAACCTGGAACTGGTCAGCAATTCAACAGCCTCAGAACTACCTACCCAGCCTACTTGCCTAACATTTTTTCTTCTTTTGTTTGGGGATGCACTTAGACTTGCAAACCCGTCATTCATTTTTCTTTTGATGCTTTCCTATCTACATACTACCCTTATTTCTTCCGGAGCCCAGATTAAGCTGTTGGGCTCTTCTGTTTCTCTACCTATCTAAGAATCTGCCAAGATTAAACTGTTTGGACAGATTTACAATGTTTATATTCTAAAACAGGAAATTTAAACCTAGGGAGACCAAGGTTAAACTGTTTGGACCTCCCTTTAACTAAAAGTAGCGATACTGGGATAACTTTACAAAATTTCAAGGCAATTGAATGAACTTGAAGTAGCCTTCTTCATTTGGAGACTGTTTGAGCAAATATGGAGCATTGCAGCAAGCAAAGTACGACATATTTGGCCTGTGAAATGCCAATCATGAAAAATGAATACCTGCTGCAGCAGGAGCTAACAGTGGCTCCACTCGGGGATGGCTTCTCCTTGCGAGAAGTCAAGAACAGCAGGCCAGAACACCTTGGTTTTTAGTTTCTTGCTGTCATCTGCAAAACTGGGAAGCATCGCCTGCTTTCTTCCGCGTGCTTCCAGTATTATAAACTCTAAAAAGTCAAAACTGATATTTACAAATATGTACAAACCAACTACCAACTACTCTTTCAAGCAGGAGGATCATTGTAGTGTTTCAACATCTGGCCATTGATCGGGCCTTCTTCCGATGTGTTGTTATCAAGAGATTTGAGAAAGTAGGTGTTATTGCCTTGAACAACGCTGATAACGTAGGGACCTTTCCACAGAAAATAAAATTTAGCATGTTTGCCCTTGTCTTCCCTTCTTGCATCCCATCTTAGGACTTTCCTGCCTATCTAGAAATCCTCCGCTTTGGTTCTCTTGTCAAACATTTTCTTGAGTTTTTCTTGTAGAACTTGAGCTCTATTTAAAACTTCTTCTCTGGTTTGCTGAAGGTGAATGGTCTGATTAATTCTTCTCTGCATGTCGTTCGGCTCAGCCTGAATTTCTTGCAACAGTTTGATAGTTGGTATGCCCAGAGATGAAGGAAACCTGGCTTCCATGCCATACACAAGTTCATAGGGGCTCAACCCGATGGATTTTTTGGTGGTCATTCGGTCTGCCCATAGGGCGCT
>APFE030577944.1:0-11206 GCA_000404065.3 Pinus taeda
AAACTTTCTTATCTTCTGCCCACAAGGAACCATGTTTTTAAAATCAGTTGATGCATCTGATGAGGTAAAATATGGGCAATTGTTGTTTCAACTATTGGATCAGGTTGTTGAGGAGGTGGGGGTGGCTAATGTTGTTCAAGTCATCACAGATAATGCCTCTAACTATGTTCTTGTTGGTAAAACACAAGACCATCTTTTGGACCCCGTGTGTTGCACATTGCATAGACCTCATGCTTGAGGATATTGGAAAATTAGATTGGGTCAAAAACATTGTAGATCATGCCAAAAGCATAACAAAATTTATCTACAATCATTCATGGATTTTGAAACTCATGAGGAAACACATTTGGGGGCAGGGATAATATTAGCCCGCCATCACTAGATTTGCTACTCGTTTTTTGACATTGCAATTTATGCTTTCCCAAAATAGAAACTTGCAAAAGATGTTTTCCAGTGATGAATGGAATCAAAGCAATTGGTCTCACAAACTAGAAGGCAAAGAATTGAAAAAGAAAGTTAAATGAAGAAACATTTTGGAGAAAGGCAGCAGAGATTGTGAAGCTTGTTGAGCCACTAGTTAAGGTGTTGCGGTTGGTGGATTGGGAAAGATTGGCTATGGGCTTCATTTATGAGGTTATGGATCAAGCAAAGGGGCAAATAAAGAGGGCATATAGGGATAGAGTGGCTAAGTATGGGCCCATTTGGGCAATCATTGATGAAAGATGGAACAATCAACTCCAACGCCCTATACATGCAGCTGGGTATTTTTTGAACCCACGGTATCATTATAAAGCTAAGAAGTCAGGAGCTTTGAGGGGGAAGGTCAGAGATGGACTGATTGACTGCATTGATTGCATGATGCCATTGGAGTCTGATCAACTGGAAATACACCGACAGGTCACGACCTTCAGCAATGCCTTGGGTACCTTTGGAAAGAACCTAGCAAAGATTGCAAGAGAAGAAGATGAGCCAAGTAAACAAAAATTTCAATTTTCAAATTCTTAATAGTTTTACTTTTTTTAAATTTTGTTAAATCGTTTATAATTTGAAAGTTAGATATAATTTGTAATTTTCTTGAGCTAACTCATTACACTCCTATGTTTTTTGCAGCACAATGGTGGGAGGCTTTTGGTGGCCATTGTCCTGAATTGCAGAAGTTTGCAATTCGTATTTTGAGTCAAACTTGCAGTACTATTGGGTGTGAGCACAATTGGTCTGTCTTTGAGAGGATTCACACAAAGAAGAGAAACTGTTTGGATCAAAAACGGTTAAATGATCTAGTCTATGTCCAATACAACCTCCGGCTCAGACAAAACCAATTGTTGAACAAAAAGACCTGATTCAGATCCCATTGTGTTGGAAGACATTGATCCAACATCAGATTGGGTAGTGGAGAGTCATCCAGCAGAGTTTGATCCTAATGAGGATCTTGATTTACATTTAGATATGGAGGCATCACTCGAACATGATGTTCAGATGAATGCAGTTCCCGATCCACCTGTACTACCAGCCTCAGCCAGCAAGGACTCCAGTTGCAAATGCTTCCTCTACTCAGCCACACAGCGAGCAAGGACTCCAGTTGCAAGCACTTCCTCTGCTCAGCCACGACAGAAGCGGAGCCGCATATCTTCTCTATCTCAGCTTGCATCTACTGCACAGCCTGCTAGTGCTACCACTTCTACAGTTGCAACTGGAGATGATGATGAGGAGGAGGAACCATGGGGCCCCTTGTCTGACTCTGATGAGGATCCAGAGATTGATCCATATGAACTTGGCTCCTCTAGCAGTAGCTACTAGCCAATAGTACTGGTCACAGTTTACTTTTGTTCTAGAGGCCATTTCTAGCCTCCTTGGTTATGTGTTTTTTGTTTTGAATCTTTGATCATGTATGTATTGCCATTGGACAGTGCACTAGGTGCCATTTTGATATAATGGATATATTCATGAGCCTACTTTGATCATATGTTGTCTTCCATCTATATTATAATGTTGTGTGTTTGGAAACATGAATGAAAAACTTTAAAATTATGTTTTTTATAAAAAAAATACACACACACACACACACACACATATATATATAATGTATTTTTTACAACAATCAAGTCATTGAAATCGAGCCAGCCGAGTCGATACTGAGTTGGAGTCGGAGTCAACCCTCGACCGAGTCAGAGTTTTAAAACATTGGGATGTGATAAGTGACAACATGATGAGCACAACCTGGTATAGTACGCTGCAACATAGTGCACAGTGACAGTGGCGCAGCATAATGATGTGATAGGTGACACAGCATGATGGGCACAACATGGTGCAATATGGTGCAGCATAGTGCACAATGACAGTGGTGCAACATAATGATGTGATAGGTGACAGCATGATGGGCACATCATGCTGCAATATGGTGCAGCATAGTGCAGCATGATGGGCACAGCATGGTGCAGTATGGTGCAGCAAAGTGCAGCATGATGAATGGTGCAGCATTGTGCACAATGACAGTGGTGCAACACAGTGATGATTAGTGCAGCATGTTGAGATGCAGCATAGTAATGAGGAAGTGCAGCATGATGGGTGCAGCACAGTGATGATTAGTGCAGCATGATGAGATGCAGCATAACAGTGATGGGTGCAGCGCTGTGATGGTTGCAGCATGGTGATGGAATCGCCTTGGAGGATCAATTGAAGCACTTTGCCTTCACCTGAGTTCAGATCAACTACCTCATGTGTCATGTTCTTAGAGAAGATCTCTACTCTTATTATGACAAGTCAAAATGTTGACTTCTCTATATGTACTATCTCTCTCTCTACTGAACTATTGAAGAACATAAGGAGAATTGATCAAGGGTTTCCCCACATTAGGGTTTGTCCCTGGCTGGCACCACATCTTATGTCCTCTTCTCTTGGCTTGTTTTCTGCGATTTACGTTTATGTTCTATCTGCATTTTACTATCCTGCTAAATGTAATTGCTAGTCTAGAATTTATATTGAGCTAATATGGAAACTTGATGTAAAATTGCTCTCAGCATAGAACATACCTAAAATTAACAAAATTGTCCCTGGAAAAACCCCAATTGTGAGAAAATCGGTTCTGCAAACAAAGGTTTTATTATTCTTCAGCAAATCTATAATTGAAAATTATCACGATTACTTGTTGTAAAATGGCAAAGCTTCAACAAATAATATTTCTTCACTTCCAATCACCAAATTGAACCTTTGCAAATAAATTCTGCCTACAACTGATAATTCACACTTCCAAAATTCGCACTAGCCAACTGGAAATGCACATTGTCCTTCCCGACAACCCGCACTACATTTGGGAAATCGGTCCAAGAAGTTAGTGTCTCCAGCAATTCGCACAGGCTACTAGCACTACTCCCAACAATTTTCTCTGGCAACTGGCAACATGAATTGCTCCGCCAGCGACTTGCACTAGCAAATTTGGCTTCCCTCTGCATAAATTATTCGGCCTCTTATCTCTCAGAAACTAGAAATCACTATGAAGAAATCTCTCTGGAAAATTTCTCCTCGATCATTCTTGAAACCCTCATTGGGGTTAACCCACGCTATCACTACGTCCTTGCTCATTTGCTATGATCTCTAAGATTCCCATCGGCTTCCTATTATAATATCTTGTTGAGAATTCAATTGCCAAGATCTATATCCCAATCGATGGCTAAGATCATCTTGACTCCATCAAACACCTTTTCTTGAAGTTACTAGAGAGAAATCAACTTGTCTCAATTATTATTGATTAACCTTTTTCACTAAGTTAAACTTTGGAAGTGATTAATAATCTAATTAAGATGATTTCCCTTAGAAAAATAAGTTGGGCTTGGAGATAATTAGTTATATTGTGCTCATGGCCTCATTAACACCTCTTGAGACTAGAACACCTCTCTGAGCTACAAAATCTAACACTCCCCTCCATTATTTGATCTTAGTGCCTTGATTTTCTTTCTAGTCTGGTTCTCCACCAAGGCTCTCAACTCCTAGAATTTTGAGAAGACCTCGTACTTGTTCTTCATGAAGAATATCCAGTTCTTTCTCAAAAAACATCAATAAAGGTGACAATACTTGTACCCACTAAGGGGTACAGAAGGCATGGACCCACACATGTCTGAATGTACAAGGTCGAAGATTGCCTTGGCCTTGTGGTCACTGCTAGGAAATGAGGTTTTGGCATACTTGCTTAGTTTGCACTCCTTACACACGTCATGGTGATCTATGTTACACTCAGGCAGCTCGGTCATTATCTCCTTGAGCACCTTCAGCACCCCATGGTGCAAATGCCCCATACGCCTATGCCATAACTCACCCATTTCTTGTCTTGAGTTACAACCACCTCTGCTCATAAACATTGTGGTTGTCTAAAACTGTAATCTGAGCAGATTCTTCTATCTAACCCCAACCTGCTTGGCAACTTTTGAATTATGGAGTCGAATGAAGACTTTCCCTCTCTGAAGATTACTTCATACCCCTTATCTTCAAGTGTTGACACTGAAATGAGGTTTTTCTTGAGGCCTGGAACATAAAGAACATCTCTAAGATATCATGGTTTTCCTGACTCCCTCTCGAATCTAGTTGTACCAAGCCCTTTGGCGCGATACCTCCCATCATCTCCTAGCTCAATGTGAAACTTCATGTCTTTCTTTGTCAGTGTGCAGAAGAACTCCTTGTTTCCCGTCATGTGACAGGACACTCCACTCTCAATGTACCAATAGAACTCGCCATATAGGTAATGAGGGAAAACTCCCCCTCAAATTTGGTTGAGAACTCGTCAATCTCTATAGAGAAATCAATGCTAGTAGAATTAGGGCTTGATTTCTCTTTCTTGATAATTACTTGTGAATTATGTTGGCTTCTTTTACTTCTTTATTATATTATCTTTCATCAAGCAATTACCAAATTATGTGTGTATAAAGATCACAAAACAAGAGACACAAGATGTAGGCACTCTGCCAGGGCAAAACCCTCATCTACGGGAAAACCCAGTCAAACTTCTTCATTTCGTAGTTAAGACGAGATAATCCAAGACTCTTCAACCTAGACATAGACTTCCTCCAACCACCTAGTCAACCCTTCCTTCCAGCAACTTCGATCTAGATCTTCGAACCTGTAGCAACAGCACTTCAACCCAGCAAATCCAGAATTTCAACCTTCCCATCAACAGAACTTCGACCTTCCCAGTAGCAGAATCTTTGACCCAGCAAATGCCCAGTAACTTCGCATAAAAGAGAGAGATGGTCGAGAAACTTCGACTTGAAATCCTTCTTTCTTCTCCTTGAACTTCGCACTTTTCTGCACATTCTTCTTGTGTATCGAACTTGTTAAGTTGGTGAGTAAATAGATCGAACTGCACTTGTATATATAGCCTCTTTTGTGGGTCGATTTGTCCTCTTGTAGGCCGACTTGGTGTGGAGGTGACAAATTACATATTTGACTCTAATAATACCTTTTACATGATTCAAAAGCCCAAGAAGGGTTTTATTAAATGGACAGTGACTCTAATGACCCAATATAAAACCTAGAAGTCCTCAATGGGGACTTTGACCTATAAAATGATGACCCAAGCATGAAACCCATGCTTTAATAAGTCATTGTAATAATAATAACTTTTTCTTTTTCGTTCTTTCATAAATAGTAAATACATTTCATGAAGACCGAACCTAGTTACATTCTTCAACACTTCTTGGAACCCTTCTTGCGATTGGGTATTTAGTAGCATAATGCCCAATGGCATGAGAAACATTTGATTTTGTTCAGATCCTTCTTCTTCTTCTCTCCCTTGGAGCCCAACTCACCACCCTTCTTGCCCTTCAATTTTCCCTTTTTACTAGCTAAGGCAAAATTTTCTTCGTCTTTAGTCTTGGCATGAGATCCTGACAAAGACCCTCTCCATATCTCTTGGACAAAATCACTCCAGTCTCTCCCAATCTGGAAGCTTCTCCCTAGCTGCAACCTCATTAATAAAAGTCTCCCAAGGTTTGGTGAAGCCCAGCTAGGCTAAGTGCACCAACTCAAAGTCTGGGATAGTCTTGCCCACACCTGCCAGCTCATCCCTTACTTGGGTAAACTTGATGAGGTAAGTCACCACAGAATCTGACTTTGACATCTTGATGCTCCTTAACCTGTCTTTGAGCATCATTATCCTAATCTCATTATTGCTCTAGTATAAATCCACAATGGTTATCCACATTTCTTTGGTTGTCTTCTTCTCAAACAGGTGAGGTATTATGTGGTCTTTGACCCCTTCAAGCTGAATTCTGTGTCCTTTTTGTCATGCGCAGCCAACAATTGAGGGTAAGTGGGTAATGCCGGAACTTTGTCCACAAAGTCCCATACGCCCTGCTCCTCAAAGAAAACCAATTCATTCCCTCCACAGACATAGTGTGAGGCACCGTCAAGCCTATCTTCGAAAACGAAGCCCTAGGTGCGCCATTGCTTTCTGAAACCTTAGTTGTCAAGTCAACTTTGTCTTTCCTGCTCCCTCTGAATGTCGAACCTACTTCTGTAAGAAGAAACATTGGTGTTTTGCCTTCTAATTAGAGACTAATGCTTTAATGCCATGTTAGACTTTTTAAACTCAACAACTTGATTTACAATTTACTAAAAAAATTTACCCAGAAATGCAAAACTGAAGGTGCAGAACTGAAATTTAAACTATGAACACTATTGAGTTTCTAACCATAGCATGCACATTAGAAAACTAAAAGACTGAATACAAACACAACATGAAACATAAAAAAATACCCAGGAAACCCCATCTCCAAGAGAAACCTGCAAACTTGTGTTCTTATTAGCTTCAGCAAATTCTGAGATAAAAGTACAGATGTGTAAAACCTCTTTTAGCAAATTCTTCTTGTTCAGTGCCCTCACTCAGCTTGACTTGACCTTGAGAGGTCGCGGCCTGTACAGCTGAGGCTGTACGGCACATGGTTGACTTAGATGAACTCAGCCTCCCTCCTGTGCCCTTTCAAAGTCCTTTATCAAATACTTATTCAACTCATTTTTATTCATTATCAAATATTTATTATTTATCCTCAACAAATTTCAACCATCTTCCCCTCTTATGTTGCAGATTCCTCTATAAATGAACTATTGCTCATTACATTGTTAAATCAACCACTATATGGTTACTCTAAGGGTAAAAATAGAATTATCAAAACTCTAGAGAACCATAAAGAATAATATCATAAAATTGGTAGACTCTAGAAGAACACACAATTTCATCGATATCAATACTACAAAACCATTAGACCGTTTTGCGTACCCTATGAAGGATCTCATTGTTACAATCAACAACGGTCAACAAGTCCAAGGAACAGGAAGATGCACACACAAAACTTACAACGACAAATTGGATGTTGTGCTCTACTACTCAAAGGGATGGATGAGATATTAGGTGTGGAGTAGTGGATTCAATTTGGTTCCTATGCCACAAACCTCCCAAGACAATTTATGGAATTCAAATGATGAGGGAAATACTATAAGCTATACCATCATGAAGCCCACATCACAAGTTAGGGGCATCACGATCAATCCAAAAAGAAGGGTTTAAATAAAACCTATCTACTACACATTAAGGTAATCTAAGCAAACATTGTACTTATAGTCACGAAGAATCTGCATTAAAAGACCAGCTAAAAGAAATCGGAAACATTGTGATCCTATTATGTGCTCTACTACTCAATGGGATGGATGAGATATTAGGTGTGGAGTAGTGGATTCAATTTGGTTCCTATGCCACAAACCTCCCAAGACAATTTATGGAATTCAAATGATGAGGGAAATACTATAAGCTATACCATCATGAAGCCCACATCACAAGTTAGGGGCATCACGATCAATCCAAAAAGAAGGGTTTAAATAAAACCTATCTACTACACATTAAGGTAATCTAAGCAAACATTGTACTTATAGTCACGAAGAATCTGCATTAAAAGACCAGCTAAAAGAAATCGGAAACATTGTGATCCTATTATGTGCTCTACTACTCAATGGGATGGATGAGATATTAGGTGTGGAGTAGTGGATTCAATTTGGTTCCTATGCCACAAACCTCCCAAGACAATTTATGGAATTCAAATGATGAGGGAAATACTATAAGCTATACGTTCATGAAGCCCACATCACAAGTTAGGGGCATCACAATCAATTCAAAAAGAAGGGTTTAAAGAAAACTTATCTACACATTAAGGTAATCTAAGCAAACATTGTACTTATAGTCACGAAGAATCTGCATTAAAAGACAAGCTAAAAGAAATCAAAACCATTGTGATCCTATTACAAAACAGCCTTGCAAATAGTCAAAATAATTTTAAAAAACTAGAATCACAATAGCCTTCCGCAACTAAACACAAAAGCATCAAGAGGGGGTGCTACAAGAAGATGAAATCACAAGGGGATTCTCCTCAAGAATGCTTTGAGGACAATGTATTTTGAAGGGAGAGGTAATGTTACATATTTGAAATAACATCATTAATAATGTAACATGCCTACATTATACAACCCAAGACAATAAGTATATGGCAATAAGGTTGGATTGGACGATGATAATGCAAAGTTATATAAGTCCTATTTCGATTGTTTGATCTGAAGTAAATTTTACCCAAGAAAAAAGAAGATGCTATAGCTTGGCCAAAAAGCCTATATTGGAAGAACACACAACTACGCTGGGATATTGAGCAATGAACTCAAAAGGGGGCCCTAAGGATGCATGATGCTAGATGTATATATTTCAAAGCTACATTGGGAGAAGGTACAAACAAGAAGACAGAATTGTATGCTCTCAAACTACTGATGAAAATAACAATTGGGAACGATTCTAAACAACAACAGAGACTAGGGACTCCATGCTAGTCATTAAGTAGGCAAATGGTAAAACCAATATGCAAAATTTGTCCCCCTCTCCTATTATGGAAGAATCAAAGATCTAAATGAAAGTTAATAAAGAAATTAAAAAAACATCAATTTATACAGGGAATTAAATGTCAAGGCTCAATAAAATAGCAGTTTTATAGTATAATGATGACTTTAGTAAATCAAATTAAGGAATTAGTCAGTAATGAAGTTTGGTGGCACAACTACCTAAGTCAATGAAATAAAAGGGTATCAACCCCATTGTATCAAGGGGCTCCATTGTAATAAAACACAATTTACATGGGTTCATTTCTTGTATTTTGATAAATCCAACAGAATGCAAGACTACAATGGCTAAAGGGTACAATTCTTAGATGAACAACAATATTTGGGATTTGGTTAACTACTCATAAAAGGAAAATATAACAAAATGCAAATGGTTTTACAAAACCAAGTTCACCAAATGTTTGTGTCAAGAGATACAAGGCTTGGTTTATAGCAAAGAGCTTCTCAATATTTAGGTAGTTTGCTCTCTTGTTGCTAGTTTTGGTTGGAAAGTACAATAGCATACGTCCATTTTAACTCTGAATATATTAAGCACCAAGAGGGATCAAATCCTTTGAAGTGAAACATTCCTCAAGTTTTGCACTCTCAAAAAAGTTTGAATGTCAAGGGGTTTGATCGCTCTGTGTATTTGACAGATCTGAAGTTAAAACGGATATACACTTGCTTAAAACATAGGCCTAAAACATGATACAAGATATTGATATGTTCTTCCTTCATTGTGCTTTCAAGCATTGTGAATCAGATCAATATTTATGTTAAGGATGTGGATGATGAGATTCTCTTGACTCTGTTAGATGTGTTGAGATTGGTAGCTTGGGAGGTACTCCAAGCCCCAGGGCTCAAGGTCTTAAAGGAATGGGCACCACAAAAGTGTTGTGTGCTTTGTACCAAAAGGAGTTGGGCCAAAACCATGTTGACTTTTGTTGATTTGACTCTTGGAGATAGAAGAGCACCCTTAGGTGAACAGGGGCAACTTCAAGCACCAAGAGAGGAGGTCTACAAAGCAAGAAAAAAATTGTATGTTTCAAGTGGGCTTGTGGCACAAAGAACAAGTCGACTAGGCTTAGAAGTGTGTCGCAATGGCTAATCTTTGGCATCCAAGAGAAACATATAAAAGGAGTTTGGAGACCTCAAATGGCACATCCAAAGAGCAACAATTCATATGATACACATCTAAAGTGGCCGCAGATCTAAGGAGAACCCAGCAAAGGAGAAAATAGCTTGGATTAGTGACTTTTTGTGACTGTTTGAGGGCCAAGTAGATAAGGAGTGCATGCCGAGGCTACATAAGAAGATCTAGGTGCTTTTTGGAGTGGTTTTGTGGCACATATATCTCTGGTTTGGGGCCGCAAGGATTTTGTTGTATTGCAAGGAGGTCGAGCCTTGTTTGGGCAGCTTCAAGAGGGCAGAGAGCCATATTTTGGAGGACTGAAGGTACAAAATGTTGAAATGCAACTAGTGTCGGTCTTCATAATTTATGCTTGAGTCATGACTTTATATAATTATTGATGTACTTATCAAAAGAAAAAGGAAAGAAAAATTGTTTGTAAAAGAAAATTATCATTATTGAAATGGGTTTCTTTCCCATCATGTTGTGATCCTAGGTCAAAGCACCAATTGAGTTCTCTAGGGGTCTTGTTGACAAGTAAAAAGGTCAGAGTCATGATGTATTAGCCCTTGGAAGGCCCATGTGTCAAGAAAAAAAAAAGTTTACTATAAAATGTCATGTCTATAAGCCTCCAAGTGATGGGTCGGCCAACCCTCTTCATGTCGGCCTAGAGAGGCCCAATTCACCTCCTTAAAAGCCTATAAAAGGGAACTCGTTGTCCTCATTTGAGATATAGATCAGACCAAGTATTATTTATCTTATCCATACGAAGTGAAGAGGAGATCTGATCCAGCAAAGTCTAAGGTGAAAAAGGAAAATTTGTGTTTGGGCAGCTCACACGTGCGGATCTGTGGAAAGAACTAGGGTTTCCTCAGTCATCATTTTGCAGAAAATTGGTTTGGGGAGATGGCTAGCTCACCACTTGGAAGGTTTGGTCTTGGGTCAAGGTCAATGGTCTTTGTTATGAATAAAATATATACATAATAATCTATGTTGAAGGAAACGTCGGGGGGAGGCTCGTTTCCTTGAGGAAACTGGGACAAAACGCATTTCATGTTAAAATTTCTGCTTTCCCACCCCGATTTTCAGTTTCTCCTTATTTCTCCCATGTAGTTAAATGCCCTTTCCCATAACCATACATTCAACAAGCTGAAAAAAATAAATTTGCTGAAAACACAA
>APFE030577948.1:0-46183 GCA_000404065.3 Pinus taeda
GACAAGTCAACCAGTCAGACAACCTGTCCCTGGGTTCCACTGCTTCTTTAGGTCTCTTGGGCCATAGTCAATCTCATGGTATGGGAGAGGGAGCCAGCGGCTATGGACCAAAATTGTTAGTATTGTGCCAACGAACCTGTGATTTAAGCCACTTTCTCAGGCTCAGAGCCCAGGACACTGCCCATAACTGATCCATCTCTTCAAATTAGTAAAGTATCATGGAAATGAAAGTACTAAAGAAAATACTTGTTCAAGACCTTGATTGGATCCCTACTAGCCATGACAGCGATTTCATCAAATATATCATCGACATGTAATCTGTAGGTGTAAATCACCGAATTAAGTGTAAGGATCTCATACTTATCTGCGAATCCCTATGAATCATTGTTCCCTCATGCCATTTGCTACATTATCATCTCTTAGGTCAAAGGTACATTATCCATTCACATACAAGTAAAAACATGCTAAGAGCCATACATAGTTTTTGTCATAAAATGTGCATATAACTAGCATAATAGGAACAAAAATACAATAAACATATCAGCCATCAAATCCATAAATACATCATTACCTTTACACATGAAAATCAAGGGAATGGATTTCTCATTAATGAATGCAATAAACCAACTGGAGATGGGACTAACACATTCCACCCGATCGTAGAATGGCTGAGCCAAATCTCTCTTCAACCATTCACCCCCATGCCATATTCCAAGCATGAATGCAAGATCTCATAGAACACATCAATCAAAACTCATCTAGGGCTTCTAGAGGCCATCCACCTCAACCCATCAAATGTTGATTCCACCTCACGATCAGACATCACCAGATCGGTATCTATCCTAGCCATCCAGGGCTTCAGAGCATTTGTTCCAACCAAGCCTCCAGGACTAGTAACTCAACCCACAGCTGCCGCCAGGCTCCAAAGTGTTTGTCCACCCAAGGCTCCAGGACTAGTAACTCAACCCACCAAGGGCTCTAGAGCATTTGTCCAACCAAGCCTCCAAGACTAGTAACTCAACCCAAACTGTTATAGGGCTCCAAAGCGTATGTCCAACCAATGCTCCAGGAACTAATAACTCAACCCAAGTTAAGGAAACATGAGAACCAACCAAAACAAAACAATGAAAATAACCCACAATCACCATGGGTATCTAGGAAATGGCAAGGCTAGGCAATCCAATGTCAATATATGCAATCCTCCATGCCAATGATAGACCATGACCAAGAATCCACATGCACATGCCATGCATGTCCAAATTAGTGAAGAAATCATACATACAACTCGATACCTGCAAGCAAATATGATGTAGTTGCTGATGTGGATGCCTTCTTTCACTTTCCTGCTCTTCCTTTGCCTTCTTGCTCCAAGAATCTAAGTATGTCACACCCTCCAAGAGTGCTCCAAGTAAACTCTAAGTATCCAAGAGAGAGAGAGAGAGCTCCAACACTGAACTGACTAAGTCCTTCCCACTGATCCTTAGAAGCCTTTTTATTAATGAGGCCTCTAATTTCTTCATTTTCCATTATTTCCTTCAATTTCCTCCTCACATGTAACCTATGACCTTTCACCTCCCTTTTATCCTAATTTCTATTATTTCATAAATAAAATGCCATTTAATGCCTCATGCCTTTCCAAATCCTTAGCCACGCCTTTGCCAATTTCCTTAGCCATAATAAATCAAATCAACACCCACTAAGGTGTTTCCCCCACCATTCAACTTGGAATATGTGTCCCATCACCATGGCCTTATATATTTTTACATGGAATCTTACTAGGGCCATTACACTTGTAAACATATGTAGAACAACTTGATTAATAACTTATCTCAATTGATATTTAATATTAAGATTATTTCATGAATTTGTAATTGTTATTATGGTGGTTTCCCCCAAAATGCTATTATGGTGGTTATTTATATAATATTGTAATTTATTATGTGAGAATTAGATATTTTAATTAAAATTTCCATTCACATTTATATTTGTATTTTTTGAATTGTATTAAAGGTTTAGGGATAAAGAGCCTTATTTCATAGTTAGTTTAATTAATTAGATTATCTAATCTAAATGATCACACTGTTTGCTAATGATTGTTAAGAGGAGGAACCTATTGTTGCCACATCTTAAGTTGATTAATTGGCCACTTCATTGACTATATTTTGATTAAAATTGCATATTCATTTGCTTATATATTTAGAAAAACAACTTTTAATAGAGAGTGCCAATCTTTGAATTATTGACTTAATAGCTATACAACGCAAATCACTAGAATAACTATTTAGGCGCCTTTCATTTAATTTAACTTGGACAATAACTGAATTGTGGCCATCCATAAATACACATGATCACATGTACCTCCTCCACAAAGGGTTGTCACTTACCTTAACCAAGAAAATGTAAGGTTAGCTCCCATACACAACAAAGAACATGTCCCTTGCTTACCTTCTAGTCTAAGTAGGATCCCTTAACTATAATTGACAAAAGATGCAATGATTTCCTTAGGACGGAAGAGTATGAGAGAGATCAACTTCAAGTTGCATGTCGTGTTTCTATAACATCACCGCTTTGGGGCATTCAAATTTTCTTCTCCAAGAATGTTCAAACACTACAAAATCCAAAACTTCATTATTTCATCTCAAGTTTCTTGGTTTTAACATTGTGGTAAATCCCCAACATATTAGTTTTTTTTTTAATGCATTTTATCGAGGCCCAACACTTAATTTCATTTCAGGGCTTGGGTTTTCCACCATTTTGAGTTTTTTATTTAAATATTTGGTTCTATCTATTAGTAGTCAAGTTCCAGGAGACTTCAATACTTGGACATATGCTGTCTTCTTTAAGAACCTACTCATTCAATGCATGATAACTCCTTTCGATGCCCAAGTTTTGAAACAATTCATTTAATAGTAATACTAGTGAGTTATCCTCCTTGAATTGTCTCGGCAATGTGTCTAACCTATTAATAAATCTAGGATCGCTCTTTGTTTAGAAGTTATTTGTAATGTATCATTATATAATTTTTCATCAATCTTAGTATTTTCTATGTGGAAAATTTAGACGAGTTGGTTTGAAGGGTCAATTTAGTGGTAGGTGCTAGTTTTGAAATTTGGGGTCGAAAAACTTATAAAACAATTATGAGGCATCAAACAACACTTTATAAGGTCAAAACTTTGTGAGCATAACTCTCAAGCTATTGACATTATTCTACATGCTAAAACCTTTCCAACTATGTGAAAAACACCTCAATTGGACCTAATATGTGGAAATTATGCCTCTCATAAGTTGATCTACCTTGTTGACCACCTTGGTACGGTGTGGATGGCACATCAACCACCATTATTGACACATGTAGGGCTAAATATGTGTGGCATTTCAAGAATTTTTTAGAAGGTTCAAAACGTAACACTAATTGAGAGTTGATACATGCAAAAACACTAACCTTGGATAGTTTTCAGGGTATGTTATACATTGAGCTACTAGGAAGAGAAGGATTCCATATTTTTAACATTCTACTTGTTCCATAGTTAGGCAAAGCATCTAGGAGTGGAGTTTAAGAGGATAACAAAGGAAGAATAAGATTTATAGTAGTTTGTCAAGCCATAATGTCATAGGAAACTCCATAATGTGTGCCCCTTTCTTTGTATTTATAATTGAAGAAAATAGAATAGAGCATAAGCCTCACCTTTGAATTAGGTTTTCTCTTGTTTCGGATTTTCTAGGATAAATATCATGTTAATTTGTGTGGATGGTGTGTTCATTTTCTTGTTCTTCCATTGTCATATCTCACTTATTTTCATACATTTTAGTAATAATGTAGTGATAATGAATTTGAGATTTAAGGAAGCAAACACACACAATAAAATATATTAGCATAATACAATATCTATTGTGACAAACTATTCTAATGGAATATTTGTGATAGTTTATAGATCAAGAAACTTATCCTTCCCTAATTTAAACAAAATTAGATAATATTTGATTTGCATCTCCTGTGATGAAGCAAATGCCTTGAACATGATAAAAAGTAAATGAATGCATTCCACTTAAAGGGGGGAACATCCTTTTACAATGAATACAATGCATAAGACAATATAAAATGATTTGAAGACTAGGTCTCCTTAGTGTGTGTGTGTATGTGTAAGAGATAAAGGGTACAATGAAAGGTCATGGCCTATAGAATAATATAACAATAAAAATGTAATAACTCAATAAATAGAACTTAATAAGGGGTTTTGTGTGCTTAACGTGCCCTTCCCCTTCTAACAAGTGTCATCCTCAACACTTGTCTAACTACGGGCATTTATATATGAATAACTTGTCTTCCCATGTCACCTTTTCCACTAGTAATTTCTTCCATTTGACGAGATTATCAACAATTGCTCAATTTTGGATCTATGTAATCCTTGTTTCAAGGGTTGTTTTAGGTTCTAGTATGATTTTTTATTCTTCATTAATCTCAGCTAAAATAGTTTAGATTTGGATCTTGTCATTGAGTACCTTCTTTAAGTAAGAGAAATGGGAAACTGGATGTATGGATGAAATGGAGGACCCTACAATTTGTAAGCGATACTTCCAATCCTCTACAACACCTTATAGGGGAGACAATACCTAGGTGTTAATGTATTATTTTATTTTGTTGCTTTGGTGAGATCTGTTTATATCAGTGTATCCTCAAAATAACCCAATCCACTACTTCAATTCCCTTTCATTGATATGTTGTTCTACTTCTTGTTTCATCATGTTTGGTGTTATAAACAAATTGTCCTTTGATAGTTTGAGAACCTTTCATTGGTGCCTTCTTTGGTCTCCCATAGTTGATGTGATGAATGGAGGGTTATATCCATAAAGTGTCCTAAATGGGGGAATGTTTTATGAAGCACATAAATATGTGTTATACCATCACTCTGCTAAGGGAAACCACTTAACTCATTGTGTTTGTTTACCATATCTAAAGCAACAAAGATATCCTTATAGACATGTATTCACATGATCAATTTACCCATCAAATTGAGGATGATAAGATGAATTGTGAGCCAAGTGAGTACCCAAACAATAAAATCATCCAGTCCAAAAAATTCCAGTGAAAATTGAATCTCTATTACTTACAACAATCTTCGAGATTCCATGTAACTTTTGGAGTGTTTCCATGAATTTTGTGGCTATTGCACTTGCTTTAAAAGGATGAGAAAGATAACAAAAGTGGGTATACTTTCATTTTTGATACACTACTACCATAATGACATTATTCCCTTCAAAACTAGGTAAATTTGTAATAAAATCTATTGAAACTTATTCCCAACGTTAACTTAGTATAACTAATGGTCACTAGAGACATAAGATCTTGATTGTTTCTCCCTTTTTCTATTGGAAAATCACACATCATGCACAAACTTTTGAACATTAGTTTTAAGGCCTTCCCAATAAAAATCCTTCTTGATCATGTTGTAATTGTTCAAGAACCCTAAATCTCTTCCTATAGGAAAAGTGTGTCATTCCATAAGGAACATTTGTTTGAGTTGTTAATTTTTACATAATTGTAGTTGTTGAATGATCTTACTTATCTTCTGATATTGCTTCCAATATGTCCTTGCTTCTTCCTCCTAATAAAATTGTGGAATAAAAATAACACATAACAAACCCTTTGTTTCTTCTTCTTTCGTTGAAAGTGCATCCACTTCAAAGAATCCACGATTACAGTAATTGAAAACTATTGTTCTAAATGATGTAGTTTATTTGCCTTCAGTTATTTAATGTAACACAAATAACGAATAACTCATTATTGCAATATTCACAATAAAATAAATACATTCCGGAAAATTAAACTAGAACTGAGAAATTCATGCACACAATTAATACAACTAATTTGGAATAATGTCCCTAGAAAAACCCCAAAGGAAAAACTAGTGCAGTAGATGAGGGTTTATTTTTATTATGCAGTAAATCTGAGAATTACAACTGTTTTCCTCCTTGGCTCAGCTCCAAAATTTTTATCTTTGCTAGGAAAATTATTTTTCCCTCTCCCCAACTCAATCTGTCCCTCGTTGGGCAACTCACACTGCCTGGAAAATTCTCTCATCTAGCATGGAAGTACACACTGTTACCTCTAGATAAATTGATCTACCTTGGAATCCTCTCCAGATGAGCCATCTTGATTGTATCTACTTCCAAAAACAATTTTCTAGGCCTCTTAATGAAAGCCACTGGCACTAGAAGCTAAATCGAACCTCTCTAGGAAATTCACTCTGACAACTACATTACCACTAAAATATTTCTCGAACCACACCCTCTATTATAATATTCTATACACATGTACAATATTCCCTTGAAATTTACAAGGATCTGAAATATGCAAGCAAAATGTGCAATATGCGAGTAAAAGCTAGGAAGATGCATGTATACAAGGTTTAATGTGGCTTTTACTTGCTTGGTGCCCCATATTGTAGATATCAACTCTTCACATTCTCTGTAGTCTCTCTATTATATAGATTGTTACTCCAACCAAGAACCGTCGAGCATCTCCTCTCTAATTGGGGGGCCTCTCCTAGCTCTCTATGGATAAGTCCAACATGTAATTGTCACTCCGAGGAGATATTAATTCATACATAAAATTAGTGAAAATTTTCACATCAACCATCCTACTCTTGGCCACTGTCACAACCCAACTAATCATTCCGTAATTTTTCTGCCATGAGGCTCAATCAATAGACTCTCATGTTGTCATCATATTTTTGCTTCAACTCTTTGTGTGTGTTATTCTTATCTAACTTCCTCTTCTTGAATGTTTTCTCTTTTGCAAGTACTTTTGTAGAAAATTTTATGTTGCTTGGATGCTTTGTCATTTTTGTTGCAAAACTATATATGCTGCACATTTAATTTTCTTCTCGACTATAATGGATGCTATGTTGTCCTTTAAGATTATGTTTTGGTATTTTTATTGATGGCTTTCTTTTTATGTCTACCAATTAATTCTCATTTTCTTGTTGTATTGTTAAATGCGCTATAAAAAGGTATGATTGGTAAATTGCTAGATGCTTAATACTAACTGCTTTGATGTTTCTTGCAATATGCAATTAAATTTTCATTAACGAAGACCTTAACATGACTGGACACACTAATTTTTTCCAGCATGTTGATAGGTGGAAAATTCCTCTTGCAGCAAGGGAGATATCACCCGGTCAAAGTCCCAATTAGAACTCTATTTGTTTGGGATGGAAATACTATTGGAATATAGTCTCAGTGTTTTGTCCAAATCTAAAATAAAGAAATGTTTAAAACTAATATAAACTAGGGAAAAATATACGACATAATAAATTTACAAGAAACTGTTAACCAATTTATACAAATTGTTGTGGCTTTAGATAGGCTTAAGTAATACAACCAATAGGGGAAGGGAAAATTATCCAAGTGCGGTCCTTTAAAAGTTCTGCAGTTGTTTGGTGTAGTAATTTTCCAGACTTATATGTGGGCTCAGTTAGCCACCTAATAGATTTTTGCTCCTTTTAAGAGATATTCAGTCTAATATTATTAATAACTATACATACAGTATATATATATATTCATAGACTATATTATACTAGTATACTATATATACTATATATATTCTACATGGCAATTTCTCTAAAGCTACTTTGCAAAGAGAAAATCTGCAACTATCATCACTGAGTTGATGAGAATGTATTTAGAGTTATCTATTTGAATATTTAGAAATGGAGAAATTGACTAATATATAATATATGGTTAGTAATAAATCATAATTCTCTAAATATATCAATAAGATTATTATGCTTTTTTTTTGGAAAGAATATTAAAGTAAAAATGTATTTCATTATTACTGTTTTAGGAAATGATAACGAATGAAACTAATATAATGATATCAAGAAATTCCAGTCAATGTCCATTTACTAACGAAAATTATAAAGGCATACGGTCTTCCAAACACTAAGATCTCAAACAAATCAACTCCCAGGACTTCAAAAAATTTGACTGCAACTCTAATTAAAAATATCAGTTTGATTGAAGTTTAAAAGATTTCCAACCCCTTCTCCAACGAGGAGGGTTGTGTATATAATAAAATTAAAATGATATAAATTTTTCTTTATAAAGATAGAAAATCCTTGTATCTCGTACAAGGATTTTCTTACACATAAAAGAAACAAAAATATCTCATTGATCAAAAAATAGATAATATCTTTGCTATGTCAGTCATTATTTTTCCTCCATCTATTGTGATGATAGTCCTGAATCATTTTTTGTTTTAGGGGGGGATGTTTCCTTCTCTTTATCTTTAATGTATTAGGCCCATTGACTGTATTTCTTGGATAATTGAGCCAAATAAACATGAATGTTATTTTTATTGATCTTACATTGACCATTATGCTTCTCAATATACCTTTTCTCGCGCTTGTACTTGGAGGAAAATTTGGAAACGAGTTTAATACATTCGTAGGGAAATTGAAAGAAATTTTGAATATCATTAGTGCCCCAGTTTTTAATTCCTTGAATTTTATCATTACTAGACTCTTTGTTATGCTTGATCATCTGTATGCAAATGGCTTAAGGTAATGCTTTTCTGGTTCCCCCTAGATGAGGCATGTTAAATTCTTCAGTGATATCCAATGCATTGTCCTAAACATAATCACACCACTCAAAATCTTCTTTGATCCATCCCTTGATGATACTGTAATTTGAGTTCTTTTGATCTAGATAAATTTGCATTGATTTCATTTCTTAGAAAATTTCCCCAAAGCTTCATAATTTTCCCTTTTCTCCCACATTACAATTTTATCAAATTGTCAAGCAATCACTGTCATCTTCCATTAGTACATTCACTTGATCTGTAAAAGAAATCAAGTCATGATGAAAATTATAGATTTTGTTCAATTGTTTGAAGAATTTTCGCTCAACTTGCTTAAGTAGGTCATTTACAACAATAGCTTGATTTTTGAAAACTTTGATTTCTACAAGTTCTTTTTTCAATTTATTTATGTATTCCTCCATAGAGGCAACACATGCTTCAAATGTTGTAGAAATTGTTTGAGTATTTATCTCATATTCTTCCTTCAAAATATCAATTTCTCGAGCTTGTGCCTCTCTTAAGTCTTCTATCTGCTGAGCATGTTTATTTTTCAACTCGAATATTCATTTGCTATGTTGCTCTTCCACCTCAGATTTCTCTTTAAGATGTTTTTCCTCATTATGTGCCATGGCCAGAGCAAAGCCTTCTCTTAATTTAGTAGCATCTGATTGCCACTCTCTCATTGACAACTTTGTTATTTCCAATTCATATTGCAGTTCCTTGATCTTGCTATGACTTTTACCAATTCATCAAGTAACTCATGCACTATAGCCTGATTTTCTAAAGCAAAGGCCCCAAAGGCTGATGTTGATTCAATTACTATTTCTTTTGGGTCACTTTTGGCGCCAAATCATGGTTGATGATGTCTCAAGTATTGATGAATCAAAATTCCTCTTCCTTGATATTTTTACAACAAACTTGGATTGATAATTATAAAAATAAGCCCCAAGAGACACTATTGTCTCTTGGATTAGTTGTACTTCACTCACATTTTTTAATAGAGATGAAATATCTAGATTGTGTGATACCAAAGCAGACATGACCACTCCTAGGGAGATTACCTCAGTTAATCATACAAAGTGAACTGGACTTTGTAAAAATTCTTGGGTAGGATCCTTTTGAATAATTTCTGGTTGATCTTCCTTATCACATTCTTTCTGAATTTCATCAACAATCTTTTGATTTGCAAGTTTTTTCATTTCATCAGATAATTCTTCAATGTCTACTATTACTTTTCTTTTAAAATGATGTTTGACACTTGTAATTATTCCCTTCGAGAGGAATATCCATCTTGTGTTTTTGCATGCTCTATAACCTTTGGTTGTTTTGATTCCTTTTTTGCTCCTTCTCTTACTATTGTTGCTTTTTGTGAGGCTCTGATTGAACAAACTGTAACTAATCTATTTCCTGCACATCTTATTCTTGATGTAGTCTAGATTACTTTCTGTCATCCGTGAAAGGAATTTTTATTCCCTCTGTCATCTATAAATTTTCAAAAGAAACACCAGAGGTCATGCTCCTCTATTGAAGATAATGGAGATAGGTGTTTTATCTGAAATCTTGTAATTTATCTCTTTCTTAAAAGTTCATCTACATACTCTGGAAATAGCTTGATCAAAAGATTCAACATTTCTAAAAACAAAATCAAATAATGGGTGTTGATGGAAATAATTTTTTGAATACATTATAGACTTCAAGTGAGAATTAACAATGTCATGAGGATTGTAATTGTAAAACGAAACGGATTGCAACCAAACTTCTTCTAAGCCATTTTCTTCTATCATTGCATGCCCTCTATCTTTAATGGTCAATTGGCCAATTTTAATAGGAAAAACAAGCCACAAATTCTTTGGATTCTTGTGTAACACTTTAGTGATTCCATGGACAATTGTTTGATTATTTATCTCCCTAATTACAAGCCTTTAATGAATAAACCTTGAAAGAAGGCGGGGACTAGCGTCACATCCATAAATCCCAACAAAGAAATCTCCAACATACTGTAACCCTGATTAAATATCCTTTCTAACTCTAGATGGACATTTCTTTTAACGAAACAATTGCTTTTATATTATAAAGCTTGTAGTACATGGCCATAACCGTTTACATCAAATAATAAAAAACCTAATTTTGTGATCTTTGCAACTTCCATATTGCAATAGATCCATAGTAGGGTCTTGTTGCCTCTACGAGTTCTTTGAGCTAAAATTTCTCACTAAAACCATCCGTATAACTAACAAAATTGACCCAAAAAAATTAACTTACAATACAAGAATTAGCTGAAAATTTAATTAGGCTTAGAGAGCCAAACTTCATCCTATTTTGCCGAGAAGATAACTTTCGCTTCACCTGCTCCTTCATCACTTACATGTTCACCAGACAACTGTTGTGACTGCATGGTGCTGATAACTAATTTCCCAGACAAAGTATCATTAACCTCTGTAAATAACCCATTGTTGATGAGCTCTGCATTGCAAGTCATTGATTTTTCCTTGAGCTTGATTAATTTTCTTTCCACCCTCTCCTCCAAGATTTCGAACCTTTCTTCCATCAAGGTTGCCTTCTCCTCCATGTCACTTTCCAACAATTCAATATTGTGAGTCAGAAGATCAACTCGACCCATTAGAAGTTTGAAGAGAAGCTTCACCACCTTCTTCCACCTCACTGTTTCATCCTCCAAGGACTATACACCTTCCAATGCCATTGACATACAGTTTAACGACAAACAAGTGCAAGAGTTACACCATGGGAAACATAACAAGGATGTTTAAGGGCAAAAAGAGATTATCATATATAGACCCCCACCTTCTAGACTCCCACCACCATTGTCATATGCCTCCATTAAACACATATCTCCTATAATCTCAATGAAAATATCAAATTTGTACTTCATGAGAATGCAAACCAACATTCCCTACAATGAATTTATGAAGGATTGTAGGTAGTGTAACATTTGACCATATTTCATTAATACATTTCTATGCGAACTCGAATCGCTGGAGCCCAATGCCTTCCAATTTTCCATCGACCTGGTCGGATTTCACTTGGATATAAGTGATAATTACTCAGGTTTACCATGTAGCCAATTGAGGTCTCCAAGTGGACTCTCATTAAACTTGGTGCCAACCCATTATGCATGCAAGAATTTAATACCTGAAAACGAAGTTCCAGGCTACCGCCATCCTTGGGGAAGCTTTGGTTCATAATCATAAACATTTAATTATGGCACAGGGATAATGCCCTTACTAATTCAATTTAATAAAATTACACCATTTCCTATCTCTACTCCATGATTGGCCAAACCATCAACCACTCCATTTAAGTGCCTCAAAACATGGAAGAGGGAGAATTCTTCGAATTTTTTCAATTGGAGAATTATTGTTCTCACCATAAGAGGGAATTTAGAATCAACCATTTTATGAGACTTGTATAACATTTTAATTATTATCATGGAATCCCTAAGTATTTTGAGATTCCTTATACCCTTGTTCTTGGCGAGATCTAAGCCCTTTCACAATCCTAGGAATTCGACCTTATTGTTTGTGGTTGTACCTAGTCCCCATGCGTATTTGGTCTCTTATTGAACATTCCCTACCAGCTCGAAGGAATATAGGTAATATGATGAACCTTATCAAAGGGAAATTGCCACACTGACATGAGAAGGAACATTCATGTAATATATGTGTGATTGTTTCCTCATCGCACTTACAAAATACACACCAAGAGGGACCCTGTAATTTATGTGCCTTCTATTTTCGGTCATAAGAATTCTTCCTTGTATCAAAATCCAATAAAATGTGTTAACCTTTGGAATGGCATCTTTGTTCTAGATTGGTTTCCATATTTTTGAGGAGGAGGGGAATGAAAAATTTCGGAGCAAAAAATTATATCCTTCCTTGACTATGTAGTATGTTATTTTTCCAGGCTTCCAAATACAGTGGTCCTTGGATCCCTCTCCTACTAGAGCTAGCATGTTCAAAAGAGGGATCATTAAATTCCACTTGCACTGCATATGTGGAGAGAGATCACAAGATTCCCAACCCTACCACATTCTAGAATCATCTCAGACAGAGATATCCTTCAATCTCACGATCCCGTTTTCCTTCATCTACTCAATGACGAAATAGATATAATTTTAGTTAGAGCTCAAAAATTCTGGTAGGAATTTATCCTTCCATAGATTGATCCTTACCCCATTCCCTATTTGCCATCCCAAATTGTCTATGATTAAAGGGGATGTTGCCTTGCATAGTTTCCATGTTTTGGAACCATTACCTATCTACTGTTCTTTCTCAACTCTTAATAGGTGAGACTCGTGGAAGTAATTAAAAAAAAAAAAGCTTCTTTCCACCACTCCTTTGAGTTTGATATAAAATTATAGATAATTTTTGTGCCCAAATCTAGGTTCATCATCACTGAATCTCTAATCTCCAACCCTCCATATTCTTTTGGGAGCCAGACTATATTCCAATTAATTAAGTGGAATTTCCTATCAATATTTTTCTAATCATAATACTAATTTGAATTTGGATACCCATTAGAGCTAAAAGCCTAGAGCACAAATAAATCAACAACGTCGAAAGGATAGACTTGATTAAAAAAACATTCATGCCAAGTCCAACCAATAACCACCTCACCCTTTTATTTTCTTTCTGAATTTTTAAATTATTTGCTCCCAATATTCTTTAAAGGGCATACCTAAGGAGATTGAAACTCCCAAATATTTGAAAGGATTTTGCCCAACTTGAGTTGGCAAGTCCAAAACTAATTTTATTTCCTGTAGAAAAACCTAAGTGCAATTCCAACCATATAATTGACCCTTCCTTTTATTTACTAATACCCTAGAGAGGTTAAGATAGGCATCTAAGACCTTTTTTAATTCAAAAGTAATGATTTTTGAATCTCCTCCCAATATAATAGTGTCATTTGTGAATTGGGAGTGATTGACATCTTTAACATTTCTGGCAATGGAGAGGCCAAGTAGCGATTCACTTTCCCTAACTTTTTCTAGGTTTCAACTTAACTTGTAAACCACTAAAATATATAGAAGTGGAGAGAGTAGGTAGCCTTGATGGAGGCCCTTGGGAGCTTTGAAAAATGGAGCTAATCTATTTTTGATAAAAGGGGAAATCCAAGGGGATCCAATATACACATTTATCCAATGAATAAAATCAATCTTGAAACCAAGCTTCTCCATAATAAGGAAGAGGAAATAATGACTTAGCCATGTCTAGTTTTATTACGAACCTTGATTCTCCTCTTTCTTTGATCAAATGTATCACCTCCTGCACTATAATGATATTCTGTAGAATATACATGTGCTTAAGGAATCTGCCCTGGTTTTTAGAAATCAATCTCATCATTGCTTTCTTTAGATGAACTACAATATTTTTTGTCCAAATCTGATAGGATGCATTGCATAGCGATATGGGATGAAGCTTGCTAAAGGTTGACACATTGAACTTGGGAATTAGGACTAAGAATGTTAGATCTTAGGCTTTTGTGATCCATAATGTAGTAAGCGTGTTTTTCAGATTAATCACATTAGTGTTATTTGGTTGACGTTTCGAACCAGGTAATGTGGTTCATCCTCAAGACAAAGGTGAAAAAATCCATAGATCCTAATGAATAAATAACAAGGATGCATCAGGGATCAAAATTAGAGGTTAGGAAATTAGTTATTTAATTAATAAATTAATAAATTTTTATTTTTAAATTCCAATCAAATGACTAGCTATTATAAAATTAATCGTTAATTATAAATATCTAGTTATTTATTAATATTAAAATTATATATATATATATAACTCATTAAGAAATTACTAAAAAAGTGACCATAGTCAAAAATATATTTATATGTCAAACATATTAATAATATAAACTGATAAATGGAATGATAAAAATATAATTATTTATTAAAAATATTAAATTATTATTATTATTATTATATTATATTATATATATATATATTATATATATATATTATTTATTACTAATATTACATTTAATATATAAGAAATTTTTATTATTCTATCTATTTATTATTTTTTAATCCATTTTGTTATTTATACAATGACTAACTTTATTCTTATTTCATAAATAAATAAATCAATAATTATAACAAAAATAAATGTAATATTTAAAAAAATGATCTAAAAGTAAAATATTTACCAATAGTTTATATATATATGAAATTATCTTAAAAAAGAAAAAAGAGAGGGAAAAATCAAGATAAAAGAGTTGGACTCCAACTCTTACTCAATTTCCACCCATCATCCCTATTTAGATGTTTAGCATGTTTCTCAATCTCAATAGCCTCTCTGAGCTTCATATGGTGGAGATGATCTACCCTGGCAATGACCTTTGCATCTTCAATGCAAACATGGTGCTTATATTTCTATGCATGCTCTGCAATAGTTGAGGAGTGAGATCAATTGTGCCTAATGTTTGCAACATGCTCCTGGATTCTCTACTTAATAGAGCAGCTAGTCTCTCCATTGTAGGGAACCCCACGTGAACATGGGATCAAGTAGACATCTTTCATGTCTCCGGGGTCAATAGGGTCTTTAACTGATCTAAAAGAATTCCTAATGGTATGAAGGGGATTGAAAGTAGAGGAGACATTATTCTTCTTCAGAATATGGGAAATCTTGTCAGCAGTCCCCTAGATAAATGGGAGCTCCACCTTAGAGATTGGGTCATCACTAGGAGGCTTAACCTTCGACTCTTTATGGGATCTTTGGAAAGCCTTGAGGCCTTGAGACCTTCTACAACCATTATTTTCAACAACTTTAAGAAGATGAGAATTTTATTTTTCTAGGTGCATCTCATTCGAAATTCTTAAAGCACAAGTGGCTAGAGTATTAAGAACCCCTAGCTTTTGCAATGGAAAATGATGAGAACTGGAATGAAGATATTTCTCTGTGTGAGTTTTCTTGAAAAAGACTCAATGAGAAATAGAATGATCATTCATCCTGTATTGAAGGATGTCTAAGAAATGAAGACACCCATTCATTTCCCTACATTGGGGAGACCGACTGCTCTATTAAGTAGAGAATCTAGGAGCACACTATAGACATCAGGCACAACTAATCTCGCTCCTGAGCTCTTGCAGAGTATGTAGAGAAATATAAGCACCATGTTTACATTGAGGATGCGAAGGTCATTGCGAGGGTAGATCATTTCCACCATAGGAAGCTAAGAGAGGCTATTGAGTTTGAGAAACCTGCTAAAAATCTCAATAGGGATGATAGGTGGAAATTGAGTAAGAGTTGGATTCAAACACTTTTATCTTGATTTTTCCCTTTTTTTTTTATATATAATTTCATATATGTATAAACTATTGGTAAATATTTTACTTTTAGATAATTTATTAAATATTACATTTATTTTTGTATAATTATTGATTTATTTATTTATGAAATAAGAATAAAGTTTACTCGTTGCGTAAATAAAAAATGGATAAAATAAATAAATTGAATAATAAAAAATTCATATATAATAATTTAAATATTAGTGATAAATAAATAATATATATAATAATTTAATATTTTTTAATAAATAATTATATTTTTATTATTCCATTTATTAATTTATATTATTAATATGTTTTGACTCTGGTGATTTTTTTAATAATTTCTTAATGGTTTATTATATATATATATATATTATATATATATATATATATATATATATATATATATATATATAATTTTAATATTAATAAAATAATTAGATATTTATAGTTAATGGTTAATTTTATAACAACTAGTCATTTGATTGGAATTAAAAAATAAAAATATATTATTTTATTAATTAAATAACTAATTTCCTAACAACTAGTTTCTAACGGCTAATTCTGATCCCTGATGCATCTTTACTATTTATTCATTAGGATCTATGGATTTTTTCACCTTTGTCATGAGGATGAACCACATTAGCTGGTTCAAAATGTCGACCAAATAATATTGATGCGATTAATCTGAAAGACATGCTTACTAGGACTAAGAATGTTGAGTTAGCCCCCCCTCCTACCTTACCCTTGAACTTGGTCCAATTGAGCATTCTAATCAAATACCTTTTAATTAACGACCAACAAGATCAATAGAAATTGATAAGGAACCTGTCAGGCCCTGGAGCCTTGTCTAGATCCATAGTCTAAATAACATTGATTACTTCCTCTTCCACATTTTCTTTCAATAGATATCTATTCTCTTCTTCTGTTATCTCTGGAATGAATGTGGACAGGAATCTAGATCTCTGCTTGATGTATAAAGGGACTAAAAGTGTTGGAAAGCATCATTTTTCATCTTTGGAAATGATGATATCAAAGGCTTACCTTCAGGGGTTATTTCACTCACCCTATTCCTTAACTCTCTTGCTTTGGTCTACTTGTGGAAGAATAAAGTGTTATAATCTCCTATCTTTAGCTATATAATCCTCGACTTTAGCCTCCAAAATTCTTCTTCTTTTTTATTTTCTTGATAGATTTGTGTTTTTAGACTCTTCTCCCTTTCTAGGTGACATTTGTCCACTTCACTATTTTCCACTATGGCGATGTGTAGCTCCAACTCCTTGAGAAATCTCTTTATTCTTTTGCTCGATGGGATATACACATGTTTTTCCCATGTTCTTAATGTTTGTTTTATAAAATTTATCTTCAATTCTCAAACATAGGTTGGAGATCCATGCACACTAGTGATCCATGCATGTGTAATAAGGTCCATGACACCCTCCTCTTTCAACCAACCTATTAGAAAACAACGAGACTTGTAGATTATAGTTGATTTTCCTTAATTTAATAATTACTTGTGATGTTAGTTGGTATTTTATTACCTCTTTAGTTCTTTTTCATCAAGAAATTACCAAAACAATGAAGATCACAAAGAGACATAGTACACGAAATATAGGCTCCAAGCTAGGGAAAAACCCCTCCAAGGGGAAAAACTAGAAAGAAAGCTTCTTTTCTTATATAATATTCTTAAAATGAGACTTCCAAGACCCAAAGACCAAATACCAAAATCCTCCCAAGCACCAAGTCATCCCCCCAACAAGATCTCTCCAAGGTAGCTTCAATACTTCAACCTTCTACAACTGATTTAGAATTTTGACCCTGCAGCTGCTCCTCAAAATTTCTGCCCTGCAACTGCTCCTCAAAATTCCGGCCTTGAAATTTCAGCCTCTTGCAATTGGAAACTTCATAAAAACATTTGCATCTTCACACGTGTAGACAGAAAAAGAGATAAATTCAATAAACGTCGCTTTCTTCTTCCTTCCAACTGTTTCTCTTCCTTCGTTATTATAGATCAACCTTCTGGATGAATGGTGCTACAAATAAGTCAATCTCCTTGTATTTATATCCCTCCTTTACTCAAGGAATAAATAGATTTGTATTTGTTACAAAGAGTCTAAATGTGACTATAATACATGACATAAATTCTTCTTTATGCTAGAAAAACCTAGAAAGGCCTAGAAGCATGAACATGCTTTTGACCTAGACTAGAGCATGAACCTCATGTTTTGAATAAAAATATTTTTCTTTCTTTCTTTCTTTGTGTTTTTTATACAAAATATACAATGTCATGATTACAAAAGGTCATTATGAAGACCGAAGCTAGTTACAATTTCCAATGCTCCCTCTTAACTAGGGAGGTATTCACAATCCCATTATTAAGTACAAGGAATCTCATTCTTGAAGCATTCTTTTAAGAAGAGTCAGATTGATAAGCCATTTGTTAAGCATCTATATCACATCCAACATTATCATTAAAGGCCTTAACTAGACATCATGAAGGGAGGCTTTACATGACCTACCACACTACCTCTAATACACATACCCCATCTGGATATTCACTGAGTATGCCCTTTTAGGACTATTCTTATCTTGGATTTCCAATCCTGAATCCTAAAAGAATATCGATCCTCTTCGACTAGTATTGATCCATGGATATTTTTCTTATAGATGTATCAAAAGAATCACATGTAGAAATTGCAACTTAACATAGAAATTTAATGTGCACATGAGAGAAGAAGAAGAAACACATAAAGGCACAAAAAAGAAGACAAAAAGACTTGATAACAGAGTTCATCCAACTCGAACTACGTCTCCGAGCCTTGCTTGATCAATGGGAAGGCCTTCATTCATTAAATGGAATGAAAAGAAGAGAATATAATCATCAATTACATAAAAGGAGTCTTATACCTCCATTCTGGAAAATGGTTGAGAAATGGAGAACTCAGATAGAGAAATGGATGGTAGCACTGTGTCCGTGGCATCAAGAGGAGCTACAAACGTATAAGATTCGTCCAATTCAGAAAAAATGCACTATCGGCCCTCCTGCGCAGCTCCTGCCTCGAATTGTGTGCCAAAATCCTCTCCCCCGTACTTTTTCCAATCAACGAGATTTTATAATGTCTCTTTTGTGACTAAGGCCGTTTAAATCGGGGGTTGTTTTGTTCAGAATAGAAGTTGGTGGAGTAGAAGGATCGATGGGTGCAACAAAACCTTTAAAATAGGCCTTTTTCTGTTAAAACTATAATACACGGAAAACACTAGAAAACCCAAAAACCGGACTTCAAAATATATTAAATCGGGCTTATAGACCCATCGGGTCTGGTGCTTTGTCGCAAATCACTATCATTGATGTCAATGGCCCATTATATTGGGGGATTGTCAATCACAG
The DNA here is from genome assembly GCA_000404065.3 of Pinus taeda. Lineage (NCBI taxonomy): Eukaryota > Viridiplantae > Streptophyta > Pinopsida > Pinales > Pinaceae > Pinus > Pinus taeda. The sequence goes on from APFE030577948.1 coordinate 19,258, forward strand.
ATCGCCAATATCTCGATCCGCCAATCGTCGATGTGTTGATCTACCGATCGCTGATATGCTAGTCACTGATATGATCCTGACCGTTGATCTGTTTTCTGATCCGACGGCTGAGATTGCACTTCACTATCAGCATGTTGCAATCATTATGGCCTAAGGTTCTTCCATATGGCATACGCCAACACCAATGCTGATTGCAGGTCGCCTGCCTTAAGTCCCGATATCGCATGCCTGCCTTCCTCCAACCCGATATATCAGAGATCACTGATTGGGGGTTCTGTTGCCCTTGCCTTAAGCCCACTTTTTGACTTCTCTGATTGCGATTTTCCTTTTAAAGGCTAAAATCCCATTTTTTGAAGAAACACCTCCTTTTTCAAAGGAACAAAGCAATGTTCTTTCCGCCATAACTTCATCATCCAGACTCGGATTGGAGTGTTGTTCACATCGTTGGAATCAGGGTGACTACCAAAAGATCTTTTGGACTACCAAAAGCTTTCATTAGTTATTTGGCAAGTGAGGGAATTGTTCCCTCACCTTTTCCAACTCCAACCATTTTTCCTTGCTGGGGTGCATCCCCTAGAAACAAACTCGAAGGTATTCGACATCTCCTCGCTGTGAAGTCCTGGTTCTTCTGTCAAGGATGATGTCTTCAAGTAACTCATTGAGATACTCTGGTGCAAAATCATCAACTGTAGGAATTGTGCCCACCTCCTCGGTGTCCATAATCAATGGTGGTTCATACAACTTTAAGTTCTACACACTCACTATGGAGTACATATACATATATATCGACAAATCAAGATGAAAGGCATTGTTTCCAATCTTCTCCATAATGGTGAATGGACCATATCGAATTGGTCACAACTTCTTCCCTTCCCCCTTCATCTTGTCCTTGCTTATGTGGAACCACACTTTGTCGCCCACTTGGAATTGATGGTCGACTCGGTGTTTGTCATGTCGAGCCTTGTAACAAGCTTGAATTTTCTCCAACTTCTCTTGTATTGCTTGGTGAATCAACTCGATTTGCTGAATGAACTATTGAGCTTTGTCCCTATCATTATGTCCACTGGAGTCATCTTCCCTTCCAAAGACCATATCAAAAGGGTCCTTTGGCCAAACATGTCTCAAATGGTGAACGCTGCGTAGATTAGTGCACTGCTCAGTTGTAGGAATGATGAACATATGGGAGATTCTCATCCCACAACTTAGGATATTTCCCATAATATCCTCGTAACAAGTGTACCATGGTGCGGTTGATAACCTTTGTCTGTTCGTCAGTCTGTGGATGAAATTCCATGCTTCTTTTCAACTTGGTGTCCATCATCTTCCATAAGCTGGTCCATAACTCTCTGAGAAAATGAGAGTCTCGTTTTGACATGATCAATGTGGGCAACCCAAAATGGACCCAAACATGCTGAAATAAAAGATAAGCAGTCTGCTCTGCAGTGATCTGCTTTTTACAAGGCATTAAAATACACATCTTACTAAAACGGTCAACAATGACATACAAATAGTTGTGACCCTTTCTAGACAAAGGAAAACCTCTTACAAAGTCCATCGACACACTTTCCCATGGACGAATCGAAATAGGGAGTGGTGTGTAGAGCTCGAGTTTTCTATTAGAGGGCTTTGAAATAGAACACATCACACAACCCTTTACATAGCGAGTCACAATGTTCTTCATATGAGGCCAAAAAAAATATTTGTACATGACATAAAGTCTTTTCGACACCAGTGTCCAGACACAAGAGAGGTGTAGGCCTCTCGGATTACATGTACTCATTCCCCTATGGGAATGCATAATTTGCCAAGGTGATACAACAATTTCCCTTGCAAGTGATAGCTGTCCACCTGTGAACCATGGGTTAGTTTTGCATAAATCTCCTTAAAGTCATCATCGTTAGCATATTGTTCAGCATAACTCTCAAAAGATAACAAAGCATTATACAAAATAACAGAAGCAGAAATAGGAGGGCGAGATAGCACATTGGCCACTTTATTTCTAGTGCCCTTCTTATACTTTATTACCAGATGGAATTGTTGAAGAAAACCCATCCACCTGAAATGACGAGATTTTTGCAGCTTGGTCAGTGGCTGAAGATACTGTAAGGGCTGATGATCCATATGGATGATGGTCTCCTTGCCGATCAGGTAGTGTTTCCACTTTTTCACACTCTGCACCAAGGCATAAAGCTCCTTGTCATAAGTGGGATAGTTTATCACAAACTTAGAGAACTTCTTATAATGGTAACATATCGAATTCTTTTGCTGCATCAGTACAACTCCCATGGCATAATCATTGGCATCCGTTTTGATCTCAAATGACTGTTGGAGATCTGGTAAGGCTAAGACTGGCACGATGCTGATATTTTCCTTCAATGTTTTGAAGGACTTCTGTTGTCTTCTTCCCCATTGGAAGACTTGTTTCACACTTGTCAATGTGTGCACAGGTGCTTCAATAACAGAGAAATTGGCAATAAATCTCCTCCAATACTGGACTACACCGAAAAAGCTACAGACCTAGGTTACACTAGTAGGCTTAGGCCAATTTACAATTGCTTCAACTTTAGAAGGATCAATTTTTAACTGACCATGAACAATAGTATGACCTAGTTAACCCAAAGAGGTTTTCCTGGACAGACTTGGTGATAACCACTGCGCAAATCCAATTTGGTGAAATAAACAACATTCTTTAACTGATCTAATAAGTCATCAATGCGTGGAAGAGGGTCCACACACATCAATGATTTTGTTTAGTGCACGGTAATCCACACACATCCTCCATGTGCCGTCTTTCTTTGGCACTAAGACAATTGGTGAACCACACAGAAGTGCTCGGCCTAATGACCCCTTGGTCCAACAATTCCTGCACTTGTTTCTTGATTTCCTCCATCTCAATGGTCAAAATCCTATACTTGACAATATTCGATAAAGGAGCGTCATGCTGCAAATGGATCTCGTGTTGGATTTCCCTCTTTGAAGGTAATCCCTTCGGTTCCTGAAATAGCTCATCATACTTAGAAATTAATTCACATAATTCCTGTTATGTTCCTGATCACAACCCTGGAAAGCATCAACTACTTTTGCATCTTTTCCCCTTACAACCATAAGCATGCAACCCTTATTGGAATTCACCAGCCTTTTCATTTGTTCTACACTTCCAAGGCCGACATTGATTCTAGTTTGATGAGCCCTTACAATATATTCTACCCCATCTTTTGTGATTTGGTATTTGTTGTCATGACAGAAAAAGACTACCTTTCTATCATACAGATACAAACTCCCTAACACCATGCCACAAATATCCAATAGAATCACATCCAGTTCTACTTCATCCATTAGCTTAGAAGCGATTACAAATTTTACTTTACATTGCTTGGTTACATTCAGGTTTGCTTTATCATGTATCCATCCAAGTAGGTAAGGTTTTGGATGTGGTTTTATTTCTAAGTTGAGTTTCTTTACCAAGGATTCTGCAATTAAGTTTTCTTGGGATCCAGTATCAAACAAAGTTTCAACTTTAGTATGATTTACAACAACTCGGATATGAAACAGTTCAATTCTCTTTCGATCATTATGAAGGGACTCATTTACAGAACTTGTGCCTTCATTTGATTTAGAATTAACATGAGTTGTAAGAGTACCTTTTGTTCCTGCTGCTATGTGATGAGCCCCATAAATGGGTGATTATATGGGCTTATTTTCCCTCACATAGTTAAATCAACCATTCTCTTAGCTTATTGCATGTTTTTTGATTATATTTATGCTTATGGAGTGAGTTGGGTTAGCTATGATGCCATGAGGTCTAATATGTGTTTAATGCATATTTTTGTTGAATTTTGAAGACAAAGTCAAAGATTCAATGGACAATTGGCAGCAATAATTCGAAGTGGACAAAGGAGAGGATTTATAGGAGGGAATCCCCCTCATTTATTACTCCCCACTTCAAATTCTCCTTCATGTAGCTCAGAGCACAAATAACCAAATCAATGCACTAGGAGGCAGTTGAACAAGTGGAGGATAACTTATGTTTATCTCGAGTTTTGGGAGCCAAGCCTCCCTGATTTTAAGGAAGCTGTTGGGAGCTTCATTTGTATAAGTAGAGAGGCCTAGGACCTCACTAGGGTTGAATTTTTGTTGAATATTTGTGGTAGTTTTGCTCTGCTCAAATTCGAGCGTACTTTAGTGACAGTTTCATGTAATCCTATTACTATTTTGATAATAAATATGAGATTCTTCTTGAGATAGCATTGAGTTACCTCAGAGGGCTGAAGCTCTTGGGTTAGGGCCCAATCCAAGCAACCAAGCTCCTCTTGTTTGTATTTATACGCTTTGTTTCAATTTATGGATTAGTTGCTGTTAGATGAATTTCTTTCTTGGTTAAGAATAGGTTGCTTTTGGTGATTTAGAAGGTTGTTTCCATTTATGTTTTCTATAGCAGGATAAACAGTGATAGAAAGAAGATTCAAAAGGCCAGCAATAATGCCTTGGCCTCCTTTCCTCCCTTTGGGACCAGGAACTGAGGCCAAGACCCTCTTGCTGCCACAAAAACATAGATTTTCCTTCTCCATAGGATTTCTAGTGTTGCAGTTTGTTAGAAGGTTAATGATTTGCTTTAGATATCTTTCACCATGCTCATTTCTGTCTTTTTTAATAAGTATTCTTCCATGATTTCTCTCATTATAGCATTTCATAGCATTTCTTTCCATAGCTCATACTTTAGATTAGCTTGATGCAAAATTCTGTTTTTTTGATGTACTTAATTTCCTTGCTTGCTTGGTTTCATTGTTTGACTGTTAGATCTTTTGCAGCAAATTTCTCCTAACAGTAGGTTAGCCTATCATCCATCACATTCTCTCCCTGGTCTATGCCCTACAGGTCGCCCAAAGTTCACCTCAAATCTGCCTTATTTTTCTGTGATTTTCCGTAAGACTTCTTCCTCTCTCTTGACCATCTTTCCCTCTCCTGGTGATCCTTGGTGAACCCTAGGAACCCTAACACATCATCCCAGCCTTCATCTACCCTTTCCACCCACTCTCACACCTTTAAAACCTTCAAAACTGCTCTTGGCATCCTCCTGTAGACCTCCTATAGATCCCATGTGTCTTCCTATAGATTTTCCTGTAAGTTTCATTTTGAAGGCCGATTGCAGGAAAAGCCTCGAGAAGGCCACATGAGACCTCCTAGGATCCATCCACACCATCCTACATCCTCTCAAGTCCCAAATTTTCCCTCCATCGCCACCTATTCGTTGCCACATTCACAAACAGACAAATTACATGCATGACAAATTCACATAAAGATACATAAAAATCCAAAAAGATGTTTTTTCCTCATTTCCTTCTAGAAATAGCTTGAGTAGATGTTGTTTACTTCCTTGAGTAGGTAATGGCATTCATTTTAATGTTTTTCATATTTCTTTCTACAAAAGCCGAATTAGTTGGTTAAGTAGGGTTTGCTAGGTTTACTTTACATTTCAGTCTTTTTCCTTTCTGCAAGTAGAGTAGCCTATGTAGAGTAATTTTTTCTTTCTTTCATCACATATAGAGCTTCTTCTGGAATCCATAAAAGTTGGCTTGAGCTCCTAGTGATCTTGCACCAGCTTACCAAGTGACAGCCTGCAGTAAGAACTAGTACTTGTGCATACAACACCGTCACTTCCAAGTTTGTTATGAACTACCTAGTTGATAAGAGTAAAGTAGGCAGCCCAAGAGTTGCAGCATTATTGTTGCAATACTCGTGCTCACCACTATGATCAATGCTTCATATCCCGAATCAGATCCAAGGTCTTGCTGCGTAGTCGCCACTGTCTTCTACTTGCCTTTTCCTCCATACTTCTTCAGTCTCTTTTTTGGGTGTTGTTTCCAACAGTGATCATCGTCGTGACCTTCCTTTTTGCAGTGATTACAATACGACCTTTCTCCTTCTTTGGCTGTTGCTGTTTTCTTCTTTCCTTTCCATTTCACTTTAGATTTTCCATTGGGAGGTTTGAACAGTGGTTTTCTGGAATGATCATCTCTTTGATTTTTGCCCTATTCTCAATATAAATTGCCTTTATGTTGGCTGAGTCAATAGTGGTTGGTTCAAACAACAATAATGAATGCCTAATGTAACTATGTAATGAGCCAATGTAGTTACTATTTCAGGTGTATCAAGTGCAATACCCAAATTCAGTGCTTGCTTTCTAAACTCCTCTTTAAAACTCTAAACATCCTAACCTTTGCCTTGCCTTAAATATTGCTAATTCATTAAAGCTTTTTGCTTGTAACCCAAGGGATAAAACTGTTCCTTTAACGCAGAAATACAATCAGGCCATGAGGAAAAAAGGTTACCCACATTCTTACTACTCTGCAATTTTCTCTCCCACCAAACGAGAGCAGTGTTTCTTAGCCGTAGAGAGGCCATCTGAATCTTTGTCTCATCCTCCACGATCTGCTGAATCCTGCAGTAGACCTCAATCTAGCTAATCCAGTTATTAATATTTTCTACGTTTCTTTCACCATTAAACATGGGAAGGTCAAATTTGACATCTAATTTAAAGAAAGGTTTCTTAGATGCATCCCTTGAATTTCTACGATTATGGTGGTGAGAGGATGAAGAACTTTCACTCGTGGAAGGAGAAGGAGGGGGTTATTCTCCACCATTTCCATGCACTGAACCTTTTTCTTCTGGTTTTCTCCCTTATTCTCTCTCTAGCCTTAAAACCAACTGACCGACATTCTGTTCCATTGAATAGAAGGTCTTGCGGAAATTTCGCTCCTCTTCAAGATGAGCTTCATCTTCTACCATTTTTCTCCTTTAATGTGCATGCTACACTTCGGGATCGAAAGGCTCTAGTTCCCCTTTGCCTCTTCGGATCCTGTTTCTTGTTAGCATACAAACATGCAATTCACATCTAAAAAGCCCTGCTCTGGTACCACTTGATCCGGGGATCTTTTGCTTATAGATGTATCAAAAGAATCACATGTAGAAATTGCAGCTTAACATAGAAATTTAATGTGCACATAAGAGAAGAAGAATAAACACACAAATTCACGAAAAGGAAGATAACAAGACTTGATAACAGAGTTCTTCCAACTTGGACTACGTCTCCGGGCCCTGCTCGATCAATGGGGAGGCCTTCATTCATTAAATGGCATGAAAAGAAGAGAATACAACCATTAGTTACATAAAAGGAGTCTTATACCTCCATTATGGAAAATGGCTAAGAAATGAAGAATTTAGATGGAGAAATGGATGGCACCACTGCATCCGTGGTGTCGAGAGGGGCTGAAAACATATAAGATTTGTCTAATTTAGACAAAATGCATTATCGGCCCTCCTGCGCTGCTCTTGCCTCGAATTGCGTGCCAAAATCCTCTCCCTCGTACTTTTTTCCAATCATCAGGCTTTTATAATGTCTCTTATGTGACAACGGCTACTTAAATCAAGGGTTTTTTTGTTCAGAATAGAAGCCGGTGGAGTAGAAGGATCAACGGGCGCAACAAAACCTTTAAAATAGGCCTTTTTCGTTAAAACCATAATACACAGAAAACACTAGAAAACCCAAAAACCAGACTTCAAAATATATCAAATCGAGCTTATAGACCCATTGGGTCTGGCCCTTTATCGCAAATTGCTATCACTGATGTCAATGGCCCTGTATATTGGGGGATCGCGGATATGCCGATCCGCCGATGTGCCGATCGTCGATATGCCAATCGCCAATATGCCGATCAACGATAAACCAATCATCGATCTCTGATATCCTGATCGCCAATTACCAATATGATCCTGACCGTTGATTTGTTTTTTGATTCGACGAGTGAGATTACATGTCGTTATCGGCATGTCACAATCACTACGACCTAGGGTTCTTCCATATGGCATACGCCGATGTCGTTGCCGATTGCATGTCACCTGCCTTAAGTCCCGATATCGCATGCCTGCCTTCCTCCGACCTGATATATCAGAGATCACTGATCGGGGGTTCCGCTGCCCTTGCCTTCAACCCGCCTTTTGACTTCTTCGATTGCAATTTGCCTTTTAAAGGCTAAAAACCCATTTTTTGAAGAAATGCCTCCTTTTTCAAAGGAACAAAGGAATCTTCTTTATTCCATAACTTCGTCATCCGGACTCGGATTGGAGTGCCGTTCACACTCTTGGAACCATGGTGACGAGCACTTCGATCTAATGCCAAGATACTTGCCTTTCTGCCACTTTTAATTTTGAGCTTTTCCATGCCATTGTATCTGAAGATTCACCAAGATCAACTCTTATCTTGGATTCCCACCTCATGCTCAAAGAGTATCGATCTATGTAAGATCCCTCGATTACCAGCTAGGTATGTAACTCAAGTTACCCAAAAAAAGGGTGTGTGTGTGTTTTATTTAATATAAAACCCATCTATGTTTAATAAAAACATTGAAAATAGATCCATAATATTTTTATATGTTAACAATACTTTACAAAGACTTGTATCATACTTTTGGCCTTTAGTAGTACATGAAAACAAAACACATTAATCATCACATAAATTATAAGTCTTCCAAAATGAAGATGAAATCATAATATCCAAAAATATTCACAAAATTATTAACTCTTCCAAAAATAAAGAAGAACTCATCATATCCTAACCATTCATTCCATGTAACATAAAGTTCAGTTGTTAACATTTGATCTGTTCTTTTGCAGAATACGTCTTTGAAACAATGCCCTATAGTTTAAACATAAAATTATGCCATTTAGTATTATGAAATCATTAAATGATCACATCATGAAGATTCATTTCCATTTTCTCTTCTCTATAACTAATTTACTGACGTCAAAGATTCTTAATCCTGATGGAAAACAATCTGCCTTTTCTTTTGGCTCATATATTGTGGACTCCACTAGAATACTTTTTCTTACTCATGATGGAAAGTAATATGCCTTTTCTTTTGGCTCATATGTTGTGGATCACACTAGGATACTTTCTTTCAAAATCTCCGATACTATAACTTGAATAATCTTGATAATTTAAAATCCATTTATCTTACTTCCAAATTAGTTATCTTATTTATCCCAAACAACTAAGATTAATCTTTCTAGGTACTCTAAGAATCTTTCATGAATACCATAGCTTTACAGGCAAAATATTCCAAGGGATTTATATATATCCTAAAAGGAAAAAATCCAACATAATTCTTATTTCAAATTTTTAAAACATACATGATACAATTTCCAATACTTACTAAATTACATACAATTTCAATGTCATATTCTTATTACTTTAAAAACATGAAAAAGAAGGTGATGCCAATGAATACAATTTCAATATCATATTTTTATTACTTTAAAAGCATGAAAAAGAAGGTGATGCTATTGAATCTAAAACTTAGTAACATAAATTCAATTAAGTATTCAAATAACATCCCTTTCAAGCAAGGATACCAAAGTATGGTGTCCATAAGTGATTGACCATAATTACCAAAATCTTTACCATTTGAACTAAAGATTCTTATTGTTACTATTGCATAAGTATATCTTTCCAACCTACAGAAATATCCAAAATGTTCTTTTCAAAGACAGTCCAAACAAACAAAAACAGAGTGTTCATTCACACTCTCCAAACAAAATTACTCATTGTGGAAGCTCACAAGCAAAACAAAACAGAGTATTCTTTCACACTGTCCAAACAAAATTACTCCCTGTGGAATCTCACAAACAAACAAAAAGTGTCCTTTCACACTGTTCAAACAGAATTACTCCCTCTATAAGCTCACATATTGAGATTTGGTGTTATGTAGAGTGCAACATTAAAATAATAATAAATGATTTAAACTCATTCCAAAATCAAATATTGGTAAAATGACCAAAGATACCAGTGTATAAAAGATTTAATAGTATTTTTCCTCAAAAATTATTCCAAACTAACAATTTTTACAAAAATAAAAACTTTAAACTACATAATGCAAATGGATAAATCATAAAATCTCATTTTCCAAGAATGCATATAAATACTGCCAAGATTATAAAAGATTACCAACGTTATAAAATATTACCAAGGTTAACCTCTTTCAAAATCTATTGGACACAATAACTTTTGGCAATAATAAAAACTTCAAACTACATATTGAGAAGGGAGGAATCATAAACACATATTTTCCAAGAAAGTAAATATAGTAAAAGTTAGATTACCACACTAATTTATCTCATGCATTAACCAAAGTAAATGTAACACACCAATATATATAACCAACAAGCTAAAATAATTATCCACCTTTGCATTTAATGATATGACACCCTCTAAATTAGCACACACGAGTAAACAAAAGTTAAGCAGAGATATATGTTTTTTCTACAAAATGAATAAGCATTACATTTCAAAGAATGCTTTCTATTATGCAAAAAGAGTAAATGCTATATTTCAAGAGAACTTTCTTTCCTGCAAAAATAATAAGAGCAAGAACTATGACTGCTAACTCTGAAACAAGACTTTTACAGAAAACTATTATTAGATGAAAGATAAATATATAACCTTAAAGGATACCAACTAAGCAAAGGAGGATGTCAGAGAATAAGAATATAAACATCATCTCTTCCAATTATAATTTACATGACATGGTTTTTTTTTTTTTAATAGCTTAAGTTGTAATCCTCTTTTCTTTGTTTTTCTTCGCTAACAAAAATTAACAGAACATTAGCTCTTCTTCAATATAGGCTTTCATAAAGAGAAACATATTAAGATAATAGTGAATCTTCTTCAACATATGCTTCCATAAACACAAATGTGTAATGACGCATAGATTGGCAATTTGAAAATAAAAACAGTAAACTTATAATGGATATAAGATATAAAGACTACAAATAATTATAGTTCTGTAATTTCAACATATGTATAACGAGATCTTTTATAACAACAAGAACTATTTTTAAGGTCAACTAACTACATCTTCATTCAAGAAAGATTAATTAAAGAAAAATACAAAAAACTATAAATTTTACCTGATACAGAGTCGTTCTACTTTGTTCAACAACTCTACTCGCCAATAACTCCGCTCGCCAACTCTAATAGACCAAATTTACCACCCAACCATATCCAAACAAAACCCTTTTTCCTGAGAACCCCTGAGCTCTATGAGCTCACAAACAGTACCAAGTTCAAAAATAGTGAGAAAATTCAAGCAATTAAGGTAGATATCCTATCTTCCTCTCACACCACTTAGTCCCAATCAACCAGGATAAATTACTGAGATTTTAATTTAGGAATTGAGATAAATTATTGGGATTTTAATTTAGGAATTGGGTAGTCATTTTGGCACCATTTCCCTATTCCTTCTGGTCTCTCCCTGCACCATGAAAAATCCTTCAATATTTATAAGCATGGAGGGGAGTGACATCTCACCCCCTTCATGCAAAAATTAACTAATTTTGGATATATGAAAAAACTGTATTATTCACCACACCCCCTAAGGTGGCACCTCTCCAAATTTTATCCTTTTATCTTATTTTATTTAGGTACCTAAATTATGTAATATTCACCATCCATGTGTCTACTTAAGGATTTTTCTTATTATTTATTTTTAAAAAGTAGATGACTAATATTTTGCATTAAAATAATATTTATTTTGAATAATCTCTAAAGTGGGTAAACTGGATTTAATTCAACTTAAAGTTTAACTTATAATAATTCACTTGGTTGATGTAATCCCTTAAGTGGTATTTTTTAGTAAGAATATAGGGATTCCACACACCTATTGTGCTTTCTCCTGACTTGTTAGGATTCCACATCCTTTCCCTCTACTTAGGACTCCACATCCTAGTAGAATCAAGACTCCACGCCTTGATCTATTCCAAAGATTCAAGACTTTACGCCTTGATCTTTTGAAAGTTAGGACTCCACCCCCTAATCTTTCCCATAGATTCTCATCTATTCTTCTTGAAGCTACATGGTTTTCCTCAAGGCATTGTTTGTGATCTCATATGCATCTGATGATCCGTTGGCAAGGCCTTGTTTCCCTAGACCTGCACATCATAACATCATAGATTAAAAGCATAAAAAAAATCATAATGAATTTAATTCAATTACATTTTACCCAAATGTATACATGACCTCCATAGTCATGTGAGCATCCTTCTCGACAGTAACTAAGTTCCCTATCAAATCCTGGTAAATTCAAGGTCAATCATGTATAATCACATACATCATAAATCATCAACAAGATTATGGTCTCTTAACTATTGCAAATAGTAGATTCCATTCATATGTCATAAGCTAGATATAAAACAAAAGGAGACGTAAATTAACGTAGATATGATACATATAATCGATCACATAGCCACACATAAGAGGAAATATAACTATGCATGTAATATATATAGCAGTGTTCCCCAATCAAGTGATCAATCCAAGTCCATAACATATAAGTCTGTCATACATAATCTATCAAAAATCACCCTCTATAGGGGTTGCAAAACTATAATAGGAAAAAGGTATGCTACATACTCCTCTTGGAGGAAACTTGGCCCGAAGTTTGATTAAAAAAAGGGAAATTCAAGACGCATAGAAGATGCATCCTCCTAAGAGGCAGGACTAGGAATATACATGTCCCATTAGATCTTTACTTGGTCCACCATGCGACGTCTGAGTTGTCGAGTCCGATGGTCCAAAATGCAAAATGGATCTGCCTTTAGAGCCCCCTCACCCGTAACTTGTAATTGATGCCAATCTAAAATGTAAGAAGGATCATGAACATACTTACACAATATTGAAATATGAAATACATCATGCATACGATGAGAAATTGGTAGCATAGTAAGACGATATGCTACAAGTCCAATCCTTTCAATGATTTGAAAAGGTCCAACAAATCTAGGAGAGAGGTTGGATCCTTTCCCAAATTTAATAGAGCTTTTTTTACGTTTTACTTGAAGAAAAACAAATTCTCCTTCTTTAAAACTATGATCCAGCCTATGCATATCAACATAGCTATTTTCCTATCCCGTGCCTCCTTTAATCTTTGCCTTAAATGAAACATTTGTTCTTCCATTTCTTGAAGCATTTCAGGAACTACCAAGATCCTGTCCTTCGACCTATCCCAACTTAAAGGTATTCTACATGGTCTTTCATATAATAGCTCATAAGGTGCCATACTAAGGGAGCGATGATAACTATTGTTGTATGCAAATTCCACTAATGTTATATAATCTTCCCACTTATATTGTTGATCCATTACATACATTCTAAGAATGTCCTCTAATACTTGAATTACTCTTTCATTTTGACCATGAGTTTCCAGATGATAAGTTGTGCTAAAGTTTAATTGAATTTGGAAGGATACCTGAAAGCTAGTCCAAAATATTCCTGTGAAAATAGAGGCCCTGTCTGATATGATTTTCTTAGGAAAACCATGACGTCTAACAACCTCCTTGATAAATACTTGTGTTATTTCAGATGCTTTATAAGTATCTCTAACAGGTATAAAATGGGCACTCTTGGTAAGCTTGTCTACAACCACTAGAATGGAGTTATGTCTCCTACTTGTCTTAGGTAATTCAACAATAAAATCCATAGATATTTCTTACCATTTGGCCTCAGGAATGCTATTCAGTTGCAACAAACCTACTGGATGACCATGTTCTGCCTTAACTAGTTGGCATTCCAAACAGTTTTCCACATAATTTGCTACATCCTTCTTCATGCCAACCCAAAAGAATTTTTTCTTTAAATTTGCATACATCATTTGGACTCCCGGGTGAGCCATATACACCGCACGATGAGATTCTTTAAAAATGAGTTCACGAATCCCATCTCTATCTGGAACCACAATCTTCTTCATAAATCTCACCATACCATCATCATCACAAGAGTACCCCTCCATCTTTCCTTTTTTAGCCTCTTTCCCACATAGTTCACATGTAACTTCCTTACATCAATCATCTACATCTTGTGCCCTCAAGATGTGCCCCTGTAAATCAATATTCAACGGCATCACTGAAAATATGCAAGTTCTGGACTTAATGCATCAACTACTTTATTTAATGTACCCTTGATGTAGGTTATATCAAAATCATATTCACTCAGGAGTTCTGACCATCGTCTTTGTCTAGCATTAACATCACTTTGAGCAAATATATGTTGCAATCCTTTAGGATCCGGTTTCAATTTGATTTTTTTGTCCACCAGATAATGTCACCAAATTAGCAAGGCATGAACTATAGCTACAGGTTCCAAATCATGGGTTGCATAGTTTTCTTCATGTTGCCTTAACTTCCTACAGACATAAGCAATCACCCTACCATCTTGTGATAGTAGTACACCTAATCAATCTTTTCATGCACCAGTACAAACTATAAATTGCCTGTCCATATCTAGAACCTTCAATATTGGAGTTGTTGTAAAACATTGCTTGAGATTGGAAAAGGCATGCTCACACTTATCTGTCCAATTAAATCTTGCTCCCTTTCATAGCAAATAAGTGATAGGATCTTGATCCCTTTGTAAAAGGATGAAATCTCTCCCTCATTTAGAGTCAGTATAGCATACATTTAACATCTTTTTCTCAGACTTCACTTCAATTGCAAGGATGAGATAAGCCTTAAAGAAACAAGTTTCTTTTCCCCATGCAGAACTATATGTTGGCTCTCATCACTCACAAATTGAAGGGTTTTACTTCGACAATTAAGCACAACCCCGTGGGCTTCGAGCCAATCCATCCCAATTATTACATCATAATAACCAAGTGACGTCCCATAAAGATTCATATGTGTGATACACATTCCCATGTCTAAAAGGCACTCTTGCACTACGTATTCTACCTTTTGAGAATGCCCGAAGGCCATCTCGACCTGATCAAAATTGTTTTGCTCTTTTTCCACCAATTCACATTTTAATAAATCATTAGGAGAAATAGAAATTTCAGTTGCACAATGGTCAATTGAAATAGTAACTGTCATACCATTCAATTTTATGGATGCCTCAAGCACTGTTGACTGATGCTAAACTTGACGATTGTGCATAGCTACATGAAACCTATGGGATCTGCCCATATCTCTAACAGTGGCCCGCTACTGGTCTAATTGTGCCTCAATATTATTTTCAAGGCAATATTGCTCGTAATGAGGTCCTCCACAAGTCCAAAATCCATTAATAGGAGAAATTTTCATCAGTTTGACCCATTTATTAGGTGATTATATTGAACTATTAACTGATTATTGAGTGCGAGTACTACTTTGCTGAAGATATTGCATTGGATTATTTCTATGGTTCTTAAAAGTATGATTCTTTTGAAATCCTCAATGATGCGATCCACTTGTTTTATTGATCCGAGTTGAATCAACTCCCGGATTTAACCAAGATCTTTTACTTTTATGATGTTATTAGAATTGCAATTAAATTAGCATAAAGGAACATAAATGCATACTGTACATAAGAAGGAACATGAAAATCATCAACAACAAAAAATAACAAGACGTTGATAATGGAGTTCGTTCAGGAGGGACTACGTCTCCAGGCCCCAGTGTCAAGATGGTGTAGGCCGTTGCATTAAGTGTTGTCAATAGTGATGATGTACATAGGTGGTGACGTCGCTATCATACAAGGAAAATTCCCTCACACAGGAGTGGCTCTAAGAGATGTTCCACTACAGGGACTCTCATTCAGAAAGGACTCCTATTAGTATGACCTAAACTCACACATGATGATAATGAGCATCCCACCAACATGGCACAGAAGGGATCTTAATACAAAAATACACGGCGACACATGAGTATCCCATCAACATAACAACAAAGGGATCTCAATCAAAACATGAAGAATCATGACAACAAGTACATCTCACAGATGATTTTGTGTCACATCAAGCAGGAATCATGAACAAGTAAGAAAAAAAGATCCACATCAAACATCAAATAGGGATCTATGCAACACAATGCATCTCATAGCAAAAGAAGTACATGAACACACTGCATATACCTCACATCTTGGGGCCATCTGAAGAAAAGGATGTCAAAATGCTGAAGATGGCCATACCATTGATCTCAGGCTGTCGAATCACATGGAAATGATTGCTCGCACATGAATACTAACACCTGCACTTCACATTGAAAAGTGTCCGAAAAATGAAATGATCAAATGGAAAACTTGAATACACCATCAGATTTGTGGCGTCAAATAGTGCAAAATCAAATGTAAAATTTTTGAATTCTGAAAGAGTGAGAATCTGGAGCTGAAGGAATATTTTAGATTCCCCCTATATTCCTCAAAGATTCCCTCCTCTGGGTCCTCTAAAAATATGCTGCTCAGATTAGGAAACTAACTACGCCATCAGATTCGTGTCGTTGAGAGGTGTAAGGTCGACATAAAATTTGTCTAATTTGGACATTGCAAAATTTCACCCTCCTGAGAATTTCGCCCAATCATGGTTTCACCTGCCTCTTCTCTGGGCTCATGGTTCCACCTGAAAATAAATTAATTAAAAATTGCCTTGATTTCCATGTGTGATTTTTTCTCCTCCATGCCACCTCGACGCACTACAAAAGATGGGTTTATATAAATTTCATGGGCGGATTTGTCAACAAAAGGGTTGTTTGGTGTAATGGTTAAAAATTTTGAATTTGGTGGAGGAGGTCAAGTGGTCAAACCCTGAATCCTCCATGTTAAAACATTTCTTGTTTTAAAAACCCGCATATATGTTGTTTTGGGGGGTCAGGTCTGCATTGGGTCACCCGCCCCATAATCCTCCGTAACACCTTGTATTAAATGTGCGGGGTGGGGTGGTGCATTTAAGGTTTGTTGGTTTATTGGTTGAGCCGTCCGTGTGCCTGGTCCACTGGAGGTGGCCTACCTGCCACCCATAAATATTGCGTACAAGGTGGTGGTTGGAGGGTCCAACGGGGTCATGGCTATCATCCCATATTTAAACATAGTTTTGGTTGCTGCGGTGGGGCTGGCGGGGGTCATGGTCTGTCGACCCTTTAATATATTATATATATATATATATATTTTTTTTTTTGTAATGTTAGTTTGGGGTGGCGAGATGGTGCGCCACCACCGCATTTATAATTTTATTTTTATTTTTATTGTTATAAACACATTTTCGAATTTGTCTAATATAGGGGATATTAGACAAATTAACGATCCAACAAATTCGCCCACTTCCGAGAGCTAGGTTTCATGCCTCAAGGTCGGTCAAATTGTAGGACACTTAAACTTGGCCCACAACCCAACTTTGAACAAAACTTTAACTGGCTCATTCTCCCTCATAGGAGCTTAGATTGATGAATCATTCGCACCGTTGCAATCAAGACGACAAGATCTACGCTTTGGTCATGGTTCGAAAGCATTCTGATCACTTTTATTTTTGAGCTTTCATAAGCCCTCTTTGTCCTCTGTGTGTATCTAAAGCCACCTGGATCAATCCTCCCCACTAAGGAGCTTTTGGTCCTCCAAAAGCATGAAAAATAATCTTCAACTTCTCTGTACCTTATTTGCATCACAAGCGCTCAGAAAAAGGTCCCGCTCCATCTCCTTATCCTTTGTTCTTCGGAGCCTTCAGCGATGAGCCGACACCTACAACCTCTGCAACCTGTAGTACATTGCTTTGGAAAATTACATGCTTGAATTACATGAACAAATAATGACCCAAGCATCCCATACTTTCCATGAGTTTATAACACATACTCAGTGGTCAAGTTTACATCAATATGGGCACAATACCCTAGCTACGAAAACAAGGCCAACAAATCATTGTTGCTCCAACAAGATGGAAAACACATCATCACTGCAACACATGATTTAAAACACTAAGGCCAAATGACAAGTGATGGAAACACAACATCACTTTCACCATTTATCATGCAACTCAAAATAAGACCAGACATCATTGTTGCTTAACAAGGGATGGAAACACGTCATCACTTTTACATTTTAAAATGCAACAAATGATTTACAAAATCACGACCATGACACGCTAACATATCTAGGAACCATTTTTCACTTATAGCTGTGAATGGGTCATCCCCGTATGGTGGTTTTGCTTGTCGGACAATTGTTTCACCTGGTTCATGCATCGACACTTTGTCTTTAAGGCGTTGCTCTTGATGGAGCCTCCAACATGTGGCTCTTTGATGACCATCTCTGTTGCAATGACTGCAATACATTTTCTTCCTCTAGATCTGCTTAACATGTTTCTTTGGCTACTCTCGAGAGGGTATTTCATACCTCATCCTTTTGTGTGCTGCCATTCTTTTCCAACACTTAGAAAATGTATGGTTATGTAATCCACAAAAGGTACATGTCTTTCGATTCCCTGATTTATGTCCATCATTAACAACATGATTATAATTGAAATGAACATTTGAATATCGAAACTGGTTATACCTTTCCTTTCCATCTCTGGTGTCATTATGGTATTGAGAGCTTGGCTTAGCTTTCTCCCTACAATGGGCACTACCATGGGACGATGGGGATGTGTTCCCATCATTCTTTTTCCTCGACGATTTTAACGATGTCTCGGAAGAATTTGACACCTTCGAGCATTCTCCTTCGATGTATCTCAACCCTACAAATTGAGGTCTTTGCACAACCTCCAATGGTTGATTTATGCCTTGGTTATTAACACCAAGTTCTTTTTCCTCCTTGCACCTCATCTTGGTAAGGAGCCTGCCAAATCTCCAACAAAAATCATACTATGTGAAGATGAAACTGAAAGGAAATCAATGTCTTTTACCTCCTCTGTCGATCTGGGAATAACTAATGAGGGCTTCTCATCATCTATTGTTATTGGTTCGCTAGCTATCTTGGCACATTCCCCAACTTCCTTTCCGACATACTCAAGTCCTGCCTGATGGGGTAATTCTTCTACTTTGATAGGGTTGACAATGCCTTGGCCATTAACGCCCAAGCCTTTTACTTCATACCCCATTCTCTTCAACAATTTGGAGCCAATTCCTGTGGTATGATTTTCAAAAACAATGAAATTATCATTAGGACACATACATGAATTCAAAGAATTACTTTTTACCTCACATGGGTCACGCTGCAGATTTTCCAAGGCCTCGTCCTTAGCTTGCAGAAGTTGTAGAAAACTTTGTTTCCCCACTTTCTCTTCATGTAGAAGCATCTTCAATTCAATGTTCTCTGTTTGAATATTTTTTTTGTTGTGCTTCAGTTCTTCTAGGGCCTCTTTAGTGGCTCACAACTAAAGCTGCAATCGCTCCTTCTCCTCTGTCTCTTTTTGTAGAGTTTCGTACATTATTTCCACCCTTTCAGAAATTTTGAGCATGGTCTCATACATAGCTTTTTCATCCTCTGTCGCTGCATGTTCCATTGTCCACGCTTGCAATTCACATCCACGCAAAGAACGCTCTGATACCAAACTTGATATGAGTTGACTCAACTCCCAGATTTAACCAAGATCTTTTACTTTCATGATGTGATTAGAATTGCAATTATATTAGCATAAAGGAACATATATGCATGTTATACAAAAGAAAGAACATGATGATCATCAACAACCTAAAATAACAAGACGTTGATAACGGAGTTCGTCCAGGAGGGACTACGTCTCCGGGCCCCGGTGTCAAGATGGTGTAGGTCACTGCATTAAGTGTTATCAATAGTGTTGATGTACATAGTTTGTGACGTTGCTATCATACAAGGAAAATGCCCTCACGCAGGAGTGGTTCCAAGAGATGTTCCACTACAGAAACTCTCATTCAAAAAGGACTCCTATCAATATGACCTAAACTCATGGATGATGATAATGAGTATCTCGCCAACATGGCACAAAAAGGATCTCAATGCAAACATACATGGCGACACATGAGTATCCCATCAACATAAAAATAAAGGGATCTCAAACAAAACATGATGAATCATGACAACAAGTACACCTCATAGATTATTCCGCGTCACATCAAGCAGGAACCATGAACAAGTAAGAAAACAAGATCCACATCAAAAATCAAACATGGATCTAAGCAGCACAACGCATCTCATAGCAAAAGAAGTACATGCACACATTGTATATACCTCACATCTTGGGGCCATCTGAAGAAAAGGATTTCAAATTGCTGAAGCTGGCCGTACCATCGATCTCATGGTGTCGAATCGCATGGAAATGACTATTCGCACATGAATATTGACACCTGCACTCCACTTTGAAAAGTGGCTAAAAAACGAAATGATCAAATGGAAATTCCGAATATGCCTTAAGATTTGTGGCATCGAATAGTGTAAAATTGACTGTAAAATTTCTGAATTCTGAAAAAGTGAGAATCTAGGGCTTAAGGAATCTTTAGAATCCCCCTAAATTCCTCAAAGATTCCCTCCTCTGGGTCCTTCGAAAATCTGCTGCTCAGATCAAGAAATTCACTACGCCAGTGAATTCGTATCGATGAGAGGTGTAAGATCAACATAAAATTTGTCTAATTTGGACACTGCAAAATTTTCACCATCCTGAGAATTTCGCCCAATCATGGTTCCGCTTGCATCTTCTCTGGGCTCGTGGTTCCACTTGAAAATAAATTAATTAAAAATTTCCTTGATTTCCATGAGCACTCTTGGCTCCTCCATGTTGCCTGGACACACTCACAAAGACGGGTTTATATAAATTTCATGGGCGGAGTTGTCAACAAAAGGGTCATTTGGTGTAATGGTTAAAAATTTTGAATTTGGCGGAGGAGGTCGGGTGGTCAAACCCTGACTCCTCCATGTTAAAACATATCTTGTTTCAGAAATCCGCATATATGTTGTTTTGGGGGGTCAGGTCCGCATTGGATGGCCTGCCCCATAATCCTTTGTAATACCTTGTATTAAATGGGGGGGGGGGGGGGGGGGGGGGCGCATTTAAGGTTTGTTGGTTTATTGGTTGGGCCGCCCGTGGAGCGAGATGACCACGTGGCCGGGCGGGTTTGATTCCCGCCAACCCAAATGTATTTATGGCATGTGTGGTGGGGCGTGGGCCGGGTCCACAAGAGTTGGCCTGCCCACCGCCAATAAATATTGTGTACAAGGTGATGGTTGGAGGGTCCGGCGAGGTCATGGTTGTTGACCCATATTTAAACATAGTTTTGGTTGTTGCAATGGGACCGATGGGGGTGATGGCTTGTCGGCCCTTTAATAATTTTTTGTTTTTGTAATGTATTTTGGGGTGGCGGAGGTGGTGACCCGCCACCTCATTTATAATTTTTTATTTTATTTTTATTGTTATAAACACATTTTTCGAATTTGTCTAATATAGGGGATATTATACAAATTAATGATCCAACAAATTCACTTGCTTTCGGGAGCTAGGGTTCATGCCTCAAGGTTGGTCAAATTGTAGGACACTTAAACGTGGCCCACAACCCAACTTTGACCAAAACTTTGACTGGGTCATTCTCCCTCATACGAGCTCGGATTGAAAAACCGTTCACACTGTTGCAATTAGGATGACAAGATCTACGCTCTTATCTTGGTTCGAAAGAATTCTGATCACTTTAATTTTCAAGCTTTCATAAGCCCTCTTTGTCTTGTGTGTGCCTCTGGAGCCGCCTAGATCAATCCTCCAAAATCATGAAAAATAATCTACAACTTCTCTATACCTTATCTACATAACAAGTGCCCTGAAAAAGGTCCCGCTTCCATCTCCTTCTCCTTTGTTCTTTGGAGCCTTAAGTGATGAGCCGACACCTGCAACCTATAGTACATTGTTTTTGCAAATTACATGCTTGAATTACATGACCAACTAATGACCCAAGCATCCCATAATCGCCATGAGTTTATAACACATACTCGGTGGTCAAGTTTACATCAATATGGACACAATACCCTAGCTACGAAAACAAGGCCAACATATCATTGTTTCTCCAACAAATGATTGAAAACACATCATCACTGCAAAACATGATTTACAACACTAAGGCCAAATGATAAGTGATGGAAACACGACATCACTTTCACCATTTATCATGCAACTCAAAATAAGACCAAACATCATTGCTGCTTAACAAGTGATGGAAACACGTCATCACTATTACATTTTAAAATGCAATAAATGATTTACAAAAGCACGACCATGACAAGCTAGCATCTAGGAACCATTTTTCACTTATCTCTATGAATGGGTCATCCCCCTGTGGTGGTTTTGCTTGTCGGACAATTGTTTCACCTGGTTCATGCATCGATACTTTATCTTTAAGGCGTTGCTCTGGATGGAGCCTCCAACATGTGGCTCTTTGATGGCCACCTCTGTTGCAATGACTGCAATAGATTTTCTTCCTCTAGATCTTCTTAACATGTTTCTTTGCCTGAAGTTGAGAGGGTCTTTCATGCCTCATCCTTTTGTGTGCTTCCATTCTTTTCCAACACTTAGAAAATGTATGGTTATGTAATCCAAAAAAGGTACATGTCTTTCGATTCCATGATTTATGTCCATCATTAACAACATGATTATAATTGAAATGAACATTCGAATATCAAAACTGGTTATACCTTTCTTTTCCGTCTTTGTTGTCATTATGGTGATGAGAGCTTGGCTCAACTTTCTCCCTGTAATGGGCACTACCATGGGATGATGGGGATGTGTTCCCATCATTCTCTTTCCTCGAATATTTTGACGATGTCTCGGAAGAATCTGACACCTTCGAGCATTCTCCTTTGGTGCATCTCAAGCCTGCAAATTGAGGTCTCTGCACAACCTCCAATGGTTGAGTTATGCCTTGGTTATTAACACCAAGTTCTTTTTCCTCCTTGCACCTCATTCTGGTAAGGAGCCTCATGTTTGTCCCTGCAATTGGGATCTCCAAATATCCAATAGAAATCATACTATGTGAAGACGAAACTGAAAGGAAATCAACATCTTTTACCTCCTTTGTCGATTTGGAAAGAACTGACGAGGGATTCTCATCATCTATTGTTATTGGTTCACTAGCTATCTTGGTGCATTCCCCAACTTCCTTTCTGACATACCCATGTCCTGCCTGATGGTGTAGTTCTTCTACTTTAATGGCGTTGACAATGCCTTGGCCATTAATGCCCAAGCCTTTTCCTTCATACCCCATTCTCTTCAACAGTATGGAGCCAATTCATGTGGTATGATTTTAAAAAACAACGAAATCATCATCAAGACACATACATGAATTCAAAGAATTACTTTTTACCTCACATGGGGCACACTGCAAATTTTCCAAAGCCTCATCCTCAGCTTGCAACTATTGTAGCAAACTTTGTTTCCCCTCTTTCTCTTCATGTAGAAGCATCTTCAATTCAACGTTATCTGTTCAAAGATTCTATTTGTTGTGCTTTAGTTCTTCCAGGGTCTCTTCCGTGGATCACAACTGAAGCTGCAATCGCTCCTTTTCCTTTGTCTCTTTTTGTATAGTTTCGTACATGATTTCCACCCTTATGGAAATTTTGAGCATGGTCTCGTACATCGCTTTTTCATTCTCTGTCACTGAATGTTCCATTGTTCACGCTTGCAATTCACATCCATGCAAAGACTGCTCTGAGACCAAACTTGATCCAAGTTGACTCAACTCCGAGATTTAACCAAGATCTTTTACTTTCATGATGTGATTAGAATTGCAATTAAATTAACATAAAGGAACATAAATGCATGTTGTACATAAGAAGGAACATGACAATCATCAACAACATAAAATAACAAGATGTTGATAGTGGAGTTCGTCCAGGAGGGACTACATCTCGAGGCCCCGATGTCAAGATGCTGTAGGGTGCTGCATTAAGGGCTGTCAATAGTGATGATGTACATAGGTTGTGACATCACTATCATACAAGGAGAATGCCCTCATGTAGAAGTGGCTCCAAGATACGTTCCACTATAGAAACTCTCATTAAAAAAGGACTCCTATCAGTATGACCTAAACTCATGCATGATGATAATGAGCATCCCGCCAACATGCCACAAAAGGGATCTCAATGCAAACATACATGGTGACACATGAGTATCAAATCAACATAACAACTAAGGGATGTCAAACAAAACGTGACGAAACATGACAACAAGTACATCTCACAGATGATTCCGTGTCACATCAAGTAGAAATCATGAACATGTAAGAAAACATGGTCCACATCAAACATCAATCAAGGATCTATGTAGTAAAATGCATCTCATAGAAAAAGAAGTACATGAACACACTGCATATACCTCACATCCTGGGGCCATCTGAAGAAAAGGATGTCAAACTGCTGAAGTTGTCCGTACCATCGATCTCATGGTGTCGAATCGCATGGAAATGAATGCTCGCACATGAATACTGACACCTGCACCCCACTTTGAAAAGTGGCCGAAAAATGAAATGATCAAATGGAAAATCTAAATTCACGATCAGATTTGTGGCGTCTAATAGTGCAAAATCGACTGTAAAATTTTTGAATTCTGAAGAAGTGAGAATCTGGGGCTTAAGGAATCTTTTAGATTCCCCTAGATTCCTCAAAGATTCCCTCCTCTTGATCCTCTGAAAATCTGCTTCTCAGATCAGGAAACTGACTACGCCATCAAATTCGTTTCACTAAGAGGTGTAAGATCGACATAAAATTTGTCCAATTTGGACACTGCAAAAATTTCACCCTCTTGAGAATTTTGCCCAATCATGGATCTACTTGCCTCTTCTTTGGGCTCATGGTTCCACCTGCAAATAAATTAATTAAAAATTGCCTTGATTTCTGTGTGCACTCTTGGCTCCTCCATGCTGCCCCGATGCACTCACAAAATATGGGTTTATATAAATTTCATGGGTAGAGTTGTCAACAAAAGGATCATTTGGTGTAATGGTTAAAAATTCCGAATTTCGTGGAGGAGGTCGGGTGTTCAAACCCCAACTCCTCCATGTTAAAACATTTCTTGTTTTAAAGTTCCGCATATATGTTGTTTTGGGGAGGTCCGCATTGGGTAGCCCACCCGATAATCCTCCGTAACACCTTGTATTAAATGGGGGGGGAACATTTAAGGTTTGTTGGTTTATTGGTTTGGCCACCTGTGGAGTGAGTCGGCCACGTGGCCTGGCGGGTCTAATTCCCGCCGGCCCAAATGTATTTATGGCATGTGTGGTGGGATGTGGGCTGGGACCACCACCCATAAATATTGCGTACAAGGTGGTGGTTGGAGGGTCTGACGGGGTCATGGTCGCTGATTGATATTTAAACATAGTTTTGGTTGCTATAGTGGGGCTGGTGGGGGCCATGGCTCGTCAACCCTTTAATAAATTTTGTTTTTTTTTTTGTAATGTAGTTTGGGGTGGCAGGGGTGGTGGCCTGCCACCTCATTTATAATTTTTTTGTTTTGTTATTTTTAGTGTCGGTCTTGAGCCCTCCATCGGTGATCAAAAGCTCTTTGCATATGCATAGGTAGGTGTCTCATCAGTATCAGTTTTGCATCCCGTTAGGCATGCCATAACACTGATGGAGGAGCTGGTCTTTGTTCCCTTCTTGGCTTTGCTGGATCAGGTCATATCATTTGAATGAGCTTGTGTTACACTTGTTTTATTTTTTTCTTGAAATCCCAAGTCTAGGTCTAGGGTTTTGGTCAAAATCACTGCAAGGTCATGAGTCAAAGGTCTAATAGTCCCCAGCAAGCCGGAAGGAGGTATGTAAATATGTTCCATTGATATTTTTCATCAGCTACAGCCCATTTATACCTTGGATTTAAAAACCCTGTTTTTAAACCCAAGGTCATGTGAAATTTGCAAAAATAAGGAAAATTTTCAAAATTCTTCAGAATGCCGGCAATAACCCTGGTTTCCTCGCTAGAGTCCATCAGATAGTCAACCTGCAAAAAGAACCGAGTTAAAGCACTCAAAAGATCAAATTCAGGCAAAGTGAACTTAAAACAGTGATAAAGTGAATGTCAAAACATAAAACATTAGAAAGTGGGTTTGATGATTTAATTTTTTCAAATTTGGGCCTATAAGGACTAAATTTCCCTCTACATAGCCTCATTATGCATTTGCAAGCTTGCAAAACACAAGTGAGAGATCGGGAAGGCGATTTGCAGCAATTGGGTTCATTTTCAGGGGGCGTGACCACTCGAACCAGGTGTGCGACCAGTTGGGTGGGGCGCGACCACTCAAAGCCATCTCTGCAATGTGTTTTTTCAAGGGGCGCGACCACTCAGCAGGGGCGTGACCACTCAGAACAGGGGCGCGACCACTCGGCCTGAGTTTGCCAGAAACCCTCCAAATCGATCAAATCGCCCTCCTAAGTGCCAAATCGATCGAGGTAGGCTCTAAATTCATCAATGATGCTAATGGATGATGAAATAATGATGTGTCTAATGGTTTTATCATTTAAGATTTGCAAGAGAATGGATTAATTTGGCTGTTGTTAATGTAGGCATTATGCTAGGGTTTGTGTGTTTTTTCAAGGTTTTAAGTCCCTCTTTATTCCCTCCTTATTTCCTATGAAATTCGATTCACAAATGTTGTAATATATCTATCATATATCTATCTATTATTTCATTTGCACTAAATACTAAATTCCCATCCCAAATTCTTAAAACCCTATCCCTCCCCAAAACCCTTTACAAAACCCAAATGCACTTTCATGCATTCTTCCCAAACCATAATACCCCCCCACAGCAAGCAAACTAAATGAACAACAACAAGGAAAACAAAAAGAATAACAAAAATATAAAAATGTTATGGAAAAAGAAAAAAGAGTCAAACATGCCAAAATGACCAAATATGAACAAAAGAGATATTGCTGTGTATAGTCATTGAAAAAAAGAAGGCATGCTGCTGTTGTATATCCATAGAAAAAACAAAAAAGATGCAGCTGTGTATATTTATAAAATGGACATATTGCTGTAGTTATGGTCTGCAAAAGAATATTGCTGTGTCTCCCTAAAACCAAACCCTGTTTTCCCTTTTCCCTTCTATCCCCTAATATCCTTGCTTCAATACAACTCTTTTCCTTTTGAAGTTGTCAATGAAATCCCTTTTCTCCTTTTGACAAAAATGTAAATAA
>APFE030577948.1:48894-66550 GCA_000404065.3 Pinus taeda
TTTAGCTTCTCTTATTTCCTCCTTGATCATCCATCTCAGCTAAAGGCATCAGCACAAACTCCTACCTTGCCCCAAAGACCCACCTGCAACAACTGAGCTCAATCCCCGCATCCCTGAATTGCACTCCCTCGAATTGCCACCAAAAACCCCAAAAACTTTAAATCAACCCTCCTTATCAGTTTACTAGCCTAAAATTAGTGTTTCTAATTGGTCAACTCATCCTATTGAAAAATCTACCGAGTTTGACCCGAGAGAGCCTTCTCATACCTCGTAGGGCTAGCTACAAGGTGAAATGGTTTGATGTAGCTTTGAGGTTTGTCTATCTCAACCTATGTGAAATCTCAAGTGGTAACAGTTATAAACACATTTTTCGAATTTGTCTAATACAAAGGATATTAGAAAAATTAACGATCCAACAAATTCACCTGCTTTTGGGAGCTAGGTTTCATGCCTCAGAGTCAATCAAATTGTAGGACACTTAAACCTGGCCCACAACCCAACTTTGACCAAAATTTTGACTAGCTCATTCTCCCTCATACGAGCTCGAATTGACGAAGCGTTCACACCGTTGCGATCAGGACGACAAGATCTACGCTCTGGTCCTAGTTCAAAATCATACTGGCCACTTTTATTTTAGAGATTTCAGAAGCCCTCTTTGTCTTGTGTATGTCTCTAGAGCCAGTTGGATCACTTATTCCTTATATCTGGTCCCCTCCTTCTAGGGGGTTCCCCATGGAATGATAGATTGGTGGCTTTATCCCCAATTTTTCATCCCAACAATTCTTCCTTAGTTATAATTGATTTTTGCATTTCCTCATGCAACATAGTAGGCATCAAAATGCACATCTTTTCCTTTATAATAAGATTAAATCCATACAAAAACTTGTTTACCTTGAAATCTTCAATATTCAGATGGTCAGCATATCTAATTAGCTCCATGAATCAGGCCTCATATTCAAGTACTGTCTTAGTTCCTAGCTTAAGATCATGAAACTCATTCAACTTCCTCTCCAAGTATTCAACAGAAAGATACTTTTCTTGAAATTCTTGTTCAAATCATTCCCACATCAAGGTAGAAATGGAATATCCCAATTGAGATTCTAAGTTCCTCCACCATAATATTGCGCTCTCCTCAATTTGGTATATAGCCAACTTAGCTTTTTGGTTGCTAGAATAGTTCTGCAACTCAAAACATAGGTGCATGTTTTCCAACCAAGCTTCCGCTACCTCGCCTTTGGTGGTACCCTTAAATATAGGAAGCTTAACTTTTTCCAACTCTCTATGCATATACCGATTACATGGTACCTCCTGTCTCTTTTCTTGAGACGAACAACCAAGCACTGAAGGATTCCATCCAACCCTACTAATCAAGACTTCAGTCATCTTCTGGATGGATAACATTATATCCCTTACTTCCCTGACATATGTTTGTTCAAATTCTCTAGCTTGGGAAGGTGGATGTGACACTTCCCTCCTTTGTTGCCTCGATGTTCTCTCCATGATAACTTAACCTGATAAAGGAAAATTCAAATAAGTAAATAAAAGAAATTACTTGTAAATACTAGTAGGCAAGTCCTAGGTCCTAGAGTTTTAATCCGCTCTGATACCATATGTAAGCTCCCTCGACTACAAACTAGGTATGTAACTCAAGTTACCCAAAAGAAAGGTGTGTGTGTGTGTGCGTTTATTTTTTTTCTTTAATATAAAACCCATCCATGTTTCATAAAAATATTGAAAATAGATCCATAATATTTTTATATGTTAACAATACTTTACATAGACTTGTATCATGCTTTTGGTCTTTTGTAATACATGAAAATAAAACACATTAATCATCACATCAATTATAAGTCTTCCAAACATGAAGAGGAAATCATCATATCCAAAAATATTCACAAAATTATTAAGTTTTCCAAAAATAAAGAACAACTCATCATATCCTAACCATTCATTCCACTTAACATAAAGTTCAGATGTTAACATTTGATCCAATTTGATCCATTAATTTGCATAATATCTCTTTGCAACAATGCCCTATATTTTAAACATAAAGTTCTGCCATTTAGTATTATGAAATCATTAAATGACCAAAGCGTGAGGATTCATTTCCATTTTCTCTTCTCTATAACTAATTTAATGATGTCAAAAATTCTTACTCGTGATGGAAAGCAATCTGCCTTTTCTTTTGGCTCATATATTGTGGACCCCAATAGAATACTTTTTCTTACTTGTGATGGAAAGAAATTTTCCTTTTCTTTTGGCTCATATATTGTGGACCGCACTAGAATACTTTCTCTTAAAATCTCTGATACTATAACTTGAATAATCTTGATAATTTCAAATCCATTTATCTTACTTCCAAGTTAGTTATCTTATTTACCCCAAAAAAATAAAATTAATCTCTTTATGTACTCTGAGAATCTTTTATCAATACCGTAGCTTTACGTGCAAAATATTCCAAGGGAATTTATAAATATCCTAAAAGAAAAAATCCAACATAATTCTTATTTCAAAATTTTAAAACGTGCTTGATACAATTTCCAATACTTGCTAAATTACATACAATTTCAATGTAATTTTTATATTACTTTAAAAACATGAAAAATAAGGCGATGTCATTGAGACTAAAACTTAGTAAAATAAATTCAATTTAGTATTAAAATAACATCCCTATCAAGGAAGGATAGCAAAGTATGGTGTCCATAAGTGATTGGCCATAATTACCAAAATTTGTACCATTTGAACTAAAGATTCTTATTGTTACCATTGCCTAAGTATATCTTTCCAACCTACAAAAAGACTCAAAATTTTCTTTTCAATGACAATCCAAACAAATAAAACAGAGTGTTAACAAACAAAGCAAAGTGTTCTTTCACACTCTCCAAACAAAATTACTCATTGTGGAAGCTCACAAAAAAAGACAAAACAGAGTGTTCTTTCACACTCTCCAAACAAAATTACTCCCTATGGAAGCTCATAAACAAAACATAGTGTTCTTTCACACTGTTCAAACAAAATTACCCCCTCTATAAGCTCACATACATAGTGTTCTTTCACACTGTTCAAACAAAATTACTCCCTCTGTAAGCTCACGCACTGAGATTTGGTGTTATGTAGAGTGCAACATTAGAATAATAATAAATGATTTAAACTCTTTCCAAAATCAACTATTGGTAAAATGACCAAAGATACTAGTGTATAAAACATTTAATAGTATCTTCCCTAAAAAACTATTCCAGACTAATAATTTTTACAAAAATAAAATCTTTGAACTACATAATGCAAATGGATAAATAATAAAATATCATTTGCCAAGAATTCATATAAATATTACCAACGCTATAAAAGATTACCAACATTACAAAAGATTACCAAGGTTAACCTCTTTCAAATCTACTGGACACCAATACTTTTGGCAATAATGAAAACTTCAAACTTCATATTGAAAAGGGAGGAATCATAAACTCATATTTTCAAAGAATGTACATATAGTAAAAGTTACAAGGATTACCACTCTAATTTATCTTCTAAGGTTTTATAGTAAAAGTCACAAAAGATTACCACACTAATTTATCTCATGCATTAACCAAAGTAAATGTAACACACCAATGTATACAACCATCAAGCTAAAAGCATTATCCACCTTTGCATTTAATGATATGACACTCTAAATTAGCACACTAACACGATTAAACAAAAATTAAGTAGAGATATATGTTTTACTTTTCTGCAAAATGAATAAGCACTACATTTCAAAGAATACTTTCTTTTCTACAAAAAGAGTAAGTGTTATATTTCAATAGAACTTTCTTTCTTGCAAAAAGAATAAGAGCAAGAACAATGTATCAAGTGCCTTCAAAACAATCACTGCTAACTCCGAAACAAGACTTTTGGAGAAAACTATTACTAGATGAAAGATAAATATATAACCTTGCTAAGAGAATAATTTCGGCAAAATCACATAAAAAACCATTTGTCGACGCGTTTCGAACCAACTAGTGTGGTTCATCGTCAGGACAAGAGATTGGAAAAGGAGAAGGCCCATCTCCTTGATGTCTTTGTGAAAAATGGTTACAGTAGACACCTAGGACAAAAAGCCTTCCTTAGAGCTCGTAAAGAGCCTTCAGCTCCTAAAGATCCAAATGATCGGGTCACAGGGATTCACCTGCCTTACATCCAAGGAACCACTAACAGGATTGCCAGGATTCTAAAGAAGCATAAGGTTCCCGTTACCTTTAGACCTCTTAATACCATCCGTGGCTCCCTGAGGTCGGTGAAAGATCCTATCGATCCGAAAGACATGAAGGGCGTCTATGTTATTCCATGTTCTTGTGGGACACCATATATTGGAATGATCGGGTCACAGGGGTTCACCTGCCTTACATCCAAGGAACCACTGACAGGATTTCCAGGATTCTAAAGAAGCATAAGGTTCCCGCTACCTTTAGACCTCTTAATACCATCCGTGGCTCCCTGAGGTCGGTGAAAGATCCTATCGATCCGAAAGACATGAAGGTCGTCTATGTTATTCCATGTTCCTGTGGGACACCATATATTGGTGAGACCGGTCGATCTATTAATCAAAGGATTAACAAGCATTCTGCAGACTTAAGGCATGGAAGAGCCAAGTCCTCAGCCCTTACGGAGCATGCCGAGAAGACTAAACATCATGTCTGTATTGAAGAAGCGCGCGTCATTGCAAAGGTTGGGTAGTTTCACCATCGGAAGTTTAGAGAGGCCCTGGAGATTGAAAAAAGGTCTGAAAATCTTAATAGGGATGACGGCTGGAAGATCAGCAGTGGCTGGATCCCAGCCCTGTCTTCCTAGCTGCCTCATTCCTTCTTCTCTTAGGTTTCCTGATTCCGACGTTACCTTGTATCTTAATCAACCTAGTATTATTAAGATTATATATATATATATATAATATATATATATATTTTTTTTTTTTTTTTTAACTAACCCTAAATTTTTTATATATAGTTTATATTTAATTAATTAATTAATTTAGTATGTATTTATTTCTTTTATTTTTTCATAAAGAATTAATTTATTATTAATTTAAATAATAAATGATTTAAATAAATTATTGATTATTATTTTATTTTATATATTATTATTCTTATATATTATATATATATATATATATATATTATATATATATATATAATATATATATTTATTAATTTTAGTAAATATTTTTTGAAACTATCGTGTTTTGAGTTTATATATTTTTGTTTACCCGTTTATTTTCCATTAATAATTTAATTTATATATGATTAATAAATATAGAAATGATTTAAAATATATTATGGTTCTATTGATTAATAATATATATATATTTTATAATAAATCAATTTTTTTGAGAGACTTACTAGAATTATTTATATCCTTACCTAATTTAACTTATTTTTATAATAATTAATATAATAATAAAATAGTAATAATACTAAAATTAAATTATTGAATTAAATTTTAACTAACCATGGAATTTATTTTATATATTTTACCGATTTAACTTTTTTCCATAAAATAAATTATAAATTATTAATAATAATATTAGAATATTAACATTATTAAATTCAATTTTTGACCTGGGTCCTTTAGTCAAAATTAGCCGTTAGTTAGCCGTTGGAATCTCTGCTCAGACTATTTAACATGCTAGGCTCGATCTGGTTCTTCAACTTGTCCTGACGATGAACCACACTGGTTGGTTCAAAACGCGTCGACAAATGGTTTTTTATGTGATTTTGCCGAAATTATTCTCTTAACAAGATTATGGATCACATAAGTCTAAACTCCTTAATAAATATATAACCTTAAAGGATACCAACTAAGCCAAGGAAGACATCAACGAATATGAATATGAGCATCATCTCTTCCAATTATAGTTTACATGACATGGTTTGTTTTTTTACTTGGGTGAATTACAAGCCTAAATTGTAATCCTCTTTTTTTTGTTTTTCCTCCCCAACAAAAATTAACATAGTATTAACTCTTCTTCAATAAAGGTTTTCATAAACAGAAACGCATTAACATAAAAGTAACTATTCTTTAACATATGCTTTCATAAAAATAAATGTGTAATAAAGCAGATCCGCAAGTTGAAAATAAAAACAATAAACTTATAATGGATATAAGATATATAGATTACAATTAATTATAGTTCTGTAATTTCAATATATGTATAACCAGATCTTTTATAACAACAAGAACTATTTTGAAGATAAATTAACTACATTTTCATCCAAGAAAGTAAATTTTAGCTAATACTAAGTCGTTCTACTTTGTTTAGTAGCTGAGCTCGCCAACTCCAATAGACCAACCAGATTTGCTACCCAACCATATCCAAAGAAACAGACCAGTCAGATTTGCCACCCAACCATATCCAAAGAAAACCCTTTTTCCTTGGAACACCTAAGCTCTATGAACTCGAAAACAATACCAACTTCAACAATAGTGAGAAATTTTAGGTAACTAAGGAAGATATCCTATCTTCCTCTCACTCCACTTAGACTCAATCAACAAGGATAAATTACTGAGATTTTCATTTAGGAATTGAGATAAATTACTGGGATTTTAATTTAAGAATTGGGTAGTCATTTTGGCAGCATTTCCCTATTCCTTTTGGTCTCTCCCTCCCTGGGGAAAAATCCTTCAATATTTATAAACATGGAGCGGAGTGACACCTCACCCCCTTCACGCAAAAATTAACTAATTTTTGATATATAAAAAATTGTATTATTCACCACCCCCCTAAGGTGGCACCTCTCCAAATTTTCTCCTTTTATCTTATTTTATTTAGGTACCTAAATGATATAATATTCACCACCCACGTGTATACTTAAGGATTTTTCTTATTATTTATTTTTAAAATGTAGATAATTAATATTTTGCATTAAAATAATATTTTTTTTGAGTAATCCTCTAAAGTGGGTAAATTGGATTTAATTCAACTTAAAGTTTAATTTAGATTAATTCACCTAGTTGATGTAAGCCCTTAAGTGTTGTTTTTCAGATAGAGAATAGGGATTCCACACCCTTATTGTTCACTTCTCCTAAGTTTTTAGGTCTCTGCGTCCTTGCCTTGTAGATAGGACTCCATGTCCTAGTAGAATCAAGACTCCATGCCTTCTTTTATTCCAAATATCCAAGATTCCATGCCTTTATCTTTCGAAAGTTAGGACTCCATGCCCCAATCGTTCCCATAAATTCTCATCTATTCTTCTTGAAGCTACATGGTTTTCCTCAAAGGCACTGTTTATGAGCTCATATGCATTTGATGATCTGTTGGCAAGGCCTTGTTTCCCAAGATATGCACATCATAACCTCACATATTCAAAGCACCAACAAAATTCATAATGAATTTAATTCAATCACATTTTACCCAAATGTATACATGACCTCCATATTCATGTGAGCATCCTTCTCGGTAGTAACTTAGTTCCCTACCAAATCCTACTAAATACAAGGCCAATCATGTATAATCACATACATCATAATTCATCAACAAGATTATGGTCCATTAACTACTCCACATAGTGACTTCCATTCATATGTCATAAGCTATATATAAAGCAAAGGGAGACATAAATCAATGTAGATATGATACATATAATCAATCACATAGCCACACATAAGAGGAAATATAACTATGTATGTAATACATATAACAATGTTCCCCCTCAATAGGGGTCTCAAAAATGTACTAGGCAAGATGGGATGCTCCATACTGCCCC
This sequence comes from Pinus taeda, assembly GCA_000404065.3. Taxonomy (NCBI): domain Eukaryota; kingdom Viridiplantae; phylum Streptophyta; class Pinopsida; order Pinales; family Pinaceae; genus Pinus; species Pinus taeda. Next base: position 56,631 of record APFE030577948.1, read on the forward strand.
TCTTGGAGCAAACTTGGCCCAAAATTTGATCAAACAAAAAGGGAAACTCAAGATGCATAGAAGATGCATCATCCCAAGTGGAATAACTAGGAAAATACAGGTCCCATTGAACCTTTACTTGGTCCACCATGTGACGTCTGAGGTGTCGAGTTCGATGGTCCAAAATGCAAACTGGCTCTGCCTTAAGATCCCCCTCATCTATTACCTGTAATTGATGCTAATATAAAATGTGAGAAGGATCATGAACATACCTAAACAATACTAAAATATGAAATACATCATGCATACAATGAAAAATTGGTGGCAGAGCAAGACGATATGCTACAGGTCCAATTCTTTCAATGATTTCAAAAGGCCCAACAAATCAGGGAGAGAGCTTGGATCCTTTCCCAAATTTAATAGAGCTTTATGAGGTTTTACTCAAAGAAAACAAATTCTTCTCTTTTAAAACTACGATCGAGTCAATGCATATCAACATATATCTTTTGTCCATCCTATGCCTCCTTTAATCTTTGCCTTATATGACACACTTGTTCTTCCATTTCTTGAAGCATTTCATGACCTACCAAGATCCTATCCTCCAACCTATTCCAACTTAAAGGTGTTCTACATGGTATTCCATATAATAGCTCATAAGGTGCCATACCAAGGAGCGATGATAACTAATTTTGTATGAAAATTCCACTAATGGAAGATAATCTTCCCACTTAGATTGTTGATCCATTACATACATTCTAAGCATGTACTCCAATACTTGATTTACTCTTTTAGTTTGACCATCAGTTTTTGGATGATATGTTGTGATCAAGTTTAATTGAGTTTGGAGGGCTCGCTAAAAGCTAGTCCAAAATCTTCCTGTGAAAATAGAGGCCTTGTTTGATATATTCTCTTAGGAAAACCATGACGTCTAACAACCTCCTTGATAAATACTTGTGCTATTTCAGATGCTTTATAAGTATCTCTAACAAGTATACAATGGGCACTCCTAGCAAGCTTGTCTACCACGACTAGAATGGAGTTATGTCTCGTACTTGTCTCAGGTAATTGAACAATAAAGTCCATAGATATTTCTTCCCATTTGGACTCAAGAATGTTGTGCAATTGCAACAAACCTACTGGATGACCATGTTCTTCCTTAGCTAGCTGGAATTCCAAACACTTTGCCACAAAATTTTCTATATCCTTCTTCATGCCAACCCAAAAGAAAAATTTCTTTAAATTTTCATACATCTTTTGGATTCCCAGGTGAGCCATAAACACTGCACGGTGATATTATTTCAAAACGATTTCATGAATCCAATCTCTATCTAGAACCACAATCTTCTTCATAAATATCACCATACCATCATCAGCACAAGAGTACCCCTCCATCTTTCCCTTTTTAGCCCCTTTCCCACATATTTCACATCTAACTTCCTTGCACCAATCATCTACATCTTGTGCCCTCAAGATGTGTCCCCGTAAATCAATATTCAATGGTATCACTTCAAAGCTTCGAGGTCTTCAACTTAATGCATCAAATACTTTCTTTAATGTACCTTTGATTTAGGCTATATCAAAATCATATTCACTCAGGAGTTCTGACCACCGTCTTTGTCTAGCGTTAAGATCACCCTCAGTAAATGTATGTTGCAATCCTCTATGATCCGTTTTCAATTCAAATTTCTTGTCCACCAGATAATGTCACCAAATCCACAAGGCATGAACTATAAGTGAAAGTTACAAATCATGGGTTGCCTAGTTTTATTCATGTGGCCTTAACTTCCTAGAGGCATAAGAAATCACCCTACCATCTTGTGATAATAATGCACCCAATCCATCTTTTTATGCGTTAGTACATACTATAAATTTCTTGTCCATATGTGGAACCTTCAATATCGAAACTGTAGTCATACATTGCTTGAGCTTGGAAAAATCCTGCTCACACTTATATATCCAATTAAATCTTGTTCCCTTCCTAAGCAAAGAAGTGATTGGTCTGACTATTTTAAAAAATCCTTCCACAAATCTCTGATAATATCCTACCATACCCATGAAACTATGCACTTCATGCACATTGGAGGGCTTTGGCTATTCTAAAATTGCATCAATCTTTGTTGGGTCAACATAAATGCCTTCGCTAGAAATTATGTGTCCAAGATAATGGATTTTTTATTGGAAAAAATAAAATTTAGACATTTTGGGATAAATCTTGTTTTCCCTTAAACATTACAACACCAATCTCAAGTGTTTCTCATGCTCTTCAGGGGTCTTTGAATAGATTAATATGTCATCAAGGAACACTTGTATGAATTTGTCTAGGTACTTACAAAACACACCATTCATCAGACTCATAAACACTCATGGAGCATTAGATAACCCAAAAGGTAAAACCAAAAACTCATAACGACCAAAATGAGTTCGAAAATCAATCTTAGGAATATCCTCTTCCTTAACTCTAAGCTAATGATACCCTAATCGAAGGTCGATCTTGGAGAACACAATGGCTCCCTTCATTTGATCAAATAAGTCATCAATGTAAGGCAAATAAAATTAATTTCAAATAGTTACTCAATTCAACTGCTTATAATCAATGCAAAGTCGAAGAGATCCATCCTTCTTCTTTACAAATATTACAAGAGATCCCTAAGGTGAAACACTGGGTCTAATCATACCTTAATCCAATAATTCTTGTAGTTGTAGTTGAAACTCCCAAAGTTCAACAATAGACATTCGATATGGAGATTTGGATATTGATTCCACTCCAGGCTTAAGCTCTATCGAGAATTCAATCTCCCTTTTGGGAGGCAAATCGGGAAACTCTTTTGGAAATACATCAGAAAATTCTGAAAGGATAGGATATTTCTGAAAGGATGAAAGATCTCCCTCATTTAGAGTCATTATAGCATACATTTGACATATTTTTCTAAGATTTTGATTCAACTACAAGGTTGAGATAAGCCTTAAAGAAACATGTATCTTTTCCCCATGGAGAACCATAGATTGTCCCTCATCACTCACAAACTGAAGTGTTTTACTTCGACAATTAAGCACAATCCAGTGGGCCTCGAGCCAATCCATCCCAATTATTACATCATAATAGCCAAGTGACATCACATAAAGAGTCACATGTGTGATACACATTCCCATGTCTAAAGGGCACTCTTGCACTAGGTATTCTAGCTTTTGAGAATGCCTTGAGGCCATCTCAACCTGATCAAAATCATTTTGCTCTTTTGCCAACAATTTACATTTTAATAAAGCAATAGGAGAAATAAAACTTTCAGTTGCACCAGTGATGCAGGAGCATCTAGACTTAGCCAACAATGTGGAATATTGTTCACATGTTGTGGCTAAACAAGTGAATTTCATTGACCTGATGGTCAAAAATCAGTTTTACTGAGAGGGTTTGATCAAAGAAATGAGTTATATTTCATTATTGTAATAAGTTATAAATTTTCTTATTTTAGGCTTAAAGATGAGTTGTTAGCGTAGGTGTGAGATAGAGCTAGGAATTAGAAGATTTGCTATTAGATTTATCAAAAATAGGAATTGTTTTTTTGGATATAGTTAGAGTGGTATCCGACTTATAAAAAGGAGGAAAAATGTAATGAAACGGAGAGAGGATTGAGGAGTGGATTTAGTAGAGCGAAAGCAAGATAGTGTGTGGATTTTAATTTGAGACAGAGATCTTCCTTTATGTAAGCGGTCCCAAGGACAAGACTTTGTAATTTATTATGAATGAATTGATGTTATGAGCATAATTATATATATGCAGCCCATGGAGATGCTTGAATGATAGTTTCTCTATATTTGGTTGATATTGATGCTTGCTCTACTTTCCATGCTTTACAATAGATAAACACTGAGTTAAAAGAGTAATCAGTGAGTTAAATGTATTGTTTTGGTTCCACAAGTAGAAAACCCAAAATACATTAGAAATCGTCACAAAACACCTTCAGATTTAGAATCCGGACTTCAAATTTTTATAGACGGAGGTTTTGAAGATTATCAGGTCCATGGAACCTAATCGCATTGTTAAGTGGAGAGGAACAGCTTGTGGAATCGCCGATTTCCGATATCGTGATAATACCAGATCCGAAAAGTTAGAGCAGGGTTGATAATCTATTGGGTCCGCAAAGGGTCATCGCATTGGCATATTGAAGCGCAGGGTGTCTAGAAATTGAACATTGCGATTGTGATTGTGCAATTTAATCGCAACCATTGGATCGCGATCTATCGCAGCCGTTGGATCGCAAGAGGTTTTTGCTATAGTGAATGGTTATCGGGCATGTTGAAAACTGTAAGCAGTTTTAAGTGGTATAGCCTCGATTCCATTGAGGAGATGCCATGTAGCAAGGTAGAATAGAGTGAAACCATATATTGGGCAATTAAACCTCGATATATTGAACCACTCGAAACCTTTGACAACCGTCAAATCTTGTAGTGCCAGATCGACAACCATCAGTGCTCAGCACATTGAATTTCACGTACAATAAGCACACCGATACGAAAAGGTAAAAATCAATGTTTTTGCAGGGTTTTTCAATGTATTTCAGTTTAAAAGACAAACAATCGGGTTTAGCTTAAAAGAGGATCCGCGAGGTGATTTTGGGGTTTTTGTAAGTCCACTTCCGCGTTGCGTCAACCACGACCAATTAAAATAGTTCCTGCCATACCATTCAATTTTTTGGATGCCTCAAGCATTGTTGACTAGTGCTCAACTTGATGATTATGCACAACTGCATGAATGCTATGGGCTCTACCCATATCTCTAACAATTGCCTGCTCCTGGTCTCATTGTGCCTCAATCTTCTTTTCAGGGAAATATCGCTCATAATGAGGTCCTCCACAAGTCCCACATCCATTAATAGGAGAAATTTTCATCAGTTTTACCCTTTTATTAGGTGATTGTATTGAACTCTGAATTGATTCTTGAGTGTGAGTGATACTTTGCTGAAGATATTGCCTTGGATTATTTCTATGGTTCTTAAAATTATGATTCTTTTGAAATCCTTGATGATGCAATCCACTTGTCTTATTCCTTATATCTGGTCCTCCCCTTCTAGGGGGTTTCCCATGGAATAATAGGTTGGGTGCTTTATCCCAAATTTTGCTTCCCAACAATTCTTATTTCCTTGATTTAGATCATGAAACTCATTCAACTTCGTCTCCAAGTATTCAAAAGAAAGATACTTTTTTGGAAATTTATGTTCAATTCATTCCCATGTCAAGGTATAAATGGAATATCCCAATTGAGATTCTATGTTCCTCCACCATAATAGTGCACTCTCCTTAAGATGGTATATAGCCAACTTAGCTTTTTGGTTGCTAGAATAGTTCCACAACTCAAAACATAGGTGCGTGTTTTCCAACCAAGCTTTTGCTACCTCAACTTTGGTGGTACCCTTAAATATATGAAGCTTAACATTTTCCAATTCTCTATGCACATCTCCATCCGATGGTACCCCTTGTCTCTCTGCTTGAGACGAAGAACCAAACACTAAAGTATTCCCTCCAACCTTAATAATCAAGACTTTAGTCATCTTCTGGAAGGATAACAGCATATCCCTTACTTCCCTAACATATATTTGTTCAGATTCTCTAGCTTGGGAAGGTGGAGGTGAGACTTCCCTCCTCCTTCATTGCCTTGATGTTCTCTCCATGATTACTTAACGTGATGAAGGAAAATTAAAAAAAGTAAACAAAAGTAATTACCTCTTAATATTAGTAGGCAAGTCCTAGGTCCTAGAGATTTAACCCACTGTGATACCATATGTAAGATCCCTAAACTACCAACTAGGTATGTAACTCAACTTTCCCAAAAAAAAGGGGCGTGTGTGTGTTTTCTTTAATATAAAATCCATCCATGTTTCATAAAAATATTGAAAATAGATCCATAATATTTTTATATGTTAACAATACTTTACATAGACTTGTATCATGCTTTTGGCCTTTCGTAGTACATGAAAACAAAACACATTAATCATCATATAAATTATAAGTCTTCCGAAAATGAAGAAGAAATCATTATATCCAAAAATATTCACAAAATTATTAAGCCTTCCAAAAATAAAGAAGAACTCATCATATCCTAACCATTCATTCCATGTAACATAAAGTTCACATGTTAACATTTCATCCATTCATTTACAGAATATTTCTTTGCAACAATGCCCTATATTTTAAACACAAAATTCTGCAATTTAGTATAATCAAATCATTAAATCATCACAACATGATGATTCATTTCTATTTTCTCCTCTATAACTAATTTATTGACGTCAAAGATTCTTACTTGTGATGGAAAGCATTTTGTCTTTTCTTTTGGCTCATATATTGTGGACCCCACTAGAATACTTTCTTTTAAAATCTCTGATACTTTAACTTGAATAATCTTTATAATTTCAAATCCATTTATCTTACTTCCAAATTAGTTATCTTATTTATCCGAAACAACTAAAATTAATCTTTTTATGTACTCTATGAGTCTTTCATCAATACCATAACTTTACTTGCAAAATATTCCAAGGGAATTTATACATATAGTAAAAGGAAAATATCCAACATAATTCTTATTTCAATTTTTCAAAACATACGTGATACAATTTCCAATACTTACTAAATTACATACAATTTCAATGTAATATTTATATTACTTTAAAATCATGAAATTTCTTTTATTTCAACTTTTTAAAACATATGTGATACAATTTCCAATACTTAGTAAATTACATACAATTTCTACTCAATATTTATATTACTTTAAAAGCATGAAAAAGAAGGCCATGCCATTGAATCTAAAACTGAGTAAAATAAATTCAATTTTCTATTCAAATAACATCCCTGTCAAGGAAGGATACCAAAGTATGGTGTCCATAAGTGAATGGCCATAATTACCAAAATATGTACCATTTGAACTAAATATTCTTATTTTTACCATTGCATAATTATATCTTTCCAACCTACAGTGTTGAGATTTTCTGTTTTAGTCAAATAGGCAAAAATCTCTGAAGGATGACAACAATAGGGATTCAGTTCCTAGATTAGCTCCAGGTTGTTGGGAGGGAGTTAATGCCTCCTATATTTGATGTGAGGGGGTTATGAGGCTGTTAGATTCTCTATGCTATATAACAGGCAATCATTCGGATGATTTGCTAAGAGTTTGTGAGGATTTCTTGATGTAATCTCCAATTTGATTAATATATTCTTGATGCCTATGTTTGGTGGACGTAGCCCAGATTGGTTGGGTGAACCACGTTAAAAGCTGTGTCTTATGTGCTTGTTGATTTTTCCTGCTGTGTGTTTAATTAAGTTTGCTATGCACCTGATCCAACAATTGGTATCAGAGCATGTTGGAGGTGCTGCCCGGAGAAAAGCTAAGCTTGAAGCAGAAGGGGCATATTGCTGTTGCTGTTGGTGCGTGCAGGAGAGGCACCAAACCAGCGTGCTGTTGCGTGGAGCTGTATATTGCTGGAGCGTGGCAGCGTGCGTGGAGCTGTATATTGCTGGAGCGCGGAGTTTTGATTGCTGTTCGTGGTATGTGGAGCTGGCGGACTGAGCCATGGTGCTGTAATACCTGCGCTGAGAATTGCTGATTGCTGTGCCTTTGATTGGAGGTATGTGTTGATACAATTTTTTTGTTGGGTCGCTGCTATAACCTTTGATTGGTTGCCGGAGCCTGGACAAGGTATGCGTAGTCAAACAAAAACGTTGTTACATATTTGAAATTGGTGCGTTGTTATATATTTAAAGCAGCGTGGATATGGTGTTTTTAAAACAGCATGAATATCCAATGAAAAACAGCGCTGGATATTGCAAAGGAATAGTTATAACCTGCTGTAATATATATATATATATATATATATATATATATATATATATATATAATTATATATATATATATATATTATATATTATATATATTATTATTATATATTATATATATATATATTATTATATATATATATATATATATATAATATATATAATATATATTAAAACCGCATGGATATGTGTTTTGGCAAACTGCGTGGGTATATAGTTTAAAAAACAGCATGACTATATAATATCAAACGGCGTGGATATATATATCAGTGTGGATCTATGATACACAGCATGAATATATCAGATGAAAGGGCTGCTGAATTTGCTGCAAATTGAGTTCTGTTTTGAATTGCTTTCATATTGTGAATTGGTATATCAACCATCATCCCCAAAGGAAAACAAATAGTAGAAATCAATTCATAGGCCTGAGATGTGAACATTAATGGTTGGTGTGTGGGTTGATTGCTAGCGCATGGTTGATACTCAGTTTAAACTATAATTTTGCACAGAAATAAGTCAGCTTTTTTTTTTGTTATGCAAAAACAAAGGCATAGACAATTTTGTTTTAAATTGCTGGTTTGATATTGGAGATTATTGTGTTTTTTGATACAAAATGGCGAAAACTCAAAGTGCCCGTTTTGAGATTGAGAAATTTAATGGGAAAAATAATTTTGAGATCTGGAAGGTGAAAATGCACGATCTGCTGGTTCAACAAGGTGTGGCGAAAGCACTGTTGGGGAAAAACAAAAGGCCCTCTTCCATGACGGAGGATGAATGGGATGAGATGGATGATAGAGCTCTGAGCAGAATTCGGTTATGTCTGGCGGACGATGTTCTGTTCAACATTGTGTCAGAGAAAACCGCCGCAGGCCTGTGATCGAAGCTTGAGAAGCTCTACATGACGAAATCTTTGACAAATCGAATTCTCCTGAAACGACAGCTTTACAGTTTGCGGATGAAAGAAGGTACCTCAATTGCTGATCACCTGAATGTTTTTAATACCTTGTTGGTGCAATTAAATAGTCTAGATGTAAAATTTGATTCAGAGGATAAGGCAATAACTCTATTATGTTCTTTGCCTGAATCTTGGGATCATTTTGTTACTTCCATAAGTTTTAGTACATCAGATATTCTTGAGTTTGACGATGTTGTTGGAGCTTTGTTGGCTGAGGAGACAAGGAAGAGGTCAAATGCAGACACCTCGACATCAGAGGTAATGATGGCCAGAGGTCGCTCACGAGAGAGACACTCCGGTGGAAAGCATAGCGACTCTCGTTCGAAGTCCAAAGGAAAGAAGCCCAAGGCGAAGTGCTGGCATTGTGGCAAGGCTGGACATCTGAAAAAGGATTGTTGGAAGTGAAAGCAGGCTGATAAAGAGGGCTCTTCGACAGAAAAGAAGGAAGCCAATACCACAGATACAGGTTCAGTTTCAGGTATGAGTGATGAGGTATTGTCTGTTAATGCTTCAAAACATGATCAACATTGGTTTTTAGATTCCGGGGCATCTAACCACATGTGTATTCATAAAGATTGGTTTAAAACATATAGATCAATTGATGATGGTGTTGTGTACATAGGTAATGATGTAACATGTAATATTGTTGGGATTGGAAGCATACAACTACAAATGTTTGATGGCACAACCAAAATATTAACTGATGTGAGGCATGTACCAGACTTAAGGAAAAATTTGATTTCATTAGGAGCACTTGATTCAAATGGATATAAAACTGTAATTCAAGGTGGAGTTATGAAAATCTATAAAGGTATCTTACTAGTGATGAAGGCTAAGAAAGTAGGAAATCTATTTCAGTTAGGTTAGAAGGTAGAACTGGGTTAGATCATGTGTCTGTGTCTGAACATGACAGTAGTTCCATTCACTTATGGCATCAAAGATTGGGGCATATGAGTGAAAGAGGATTGAAATTTTTGGCTGACCGAAAGTTACTTCCTAATCTAAGATCTGGAAAATTGGATTTCTGTAAACATTGTCTGTTTGGTAAACAAAGTAAACAAAAGTTTAAAACAGGCAAACAAACTAGTAAAGGTATACTTGATTATATCCATTCAGATGTGTGGGGTCTAGCTCCTACAGCTTCATATGGTGGTTCGTC
>APFE030577961.1:0-32285 GCA_000404065.3 Pinus taeda
CCTTCCCTCCCCCTCCCCCCGTCACGTCCCCACACCAGGCTCTATCTCTCTCTCCCTCCCTGCCTTCCACCATCCCTACTTATCAATGACTATAAACATAAAACCATGCATTTGCTTTGAAGAATGTGCATACACTTTTAAAACTGCACAAATGCTTTCAAAATCGCACATGCATGCATTATTAAAAGTGTGCATGCTTTTGAAAACATGAGCTCATTCCTAAAAGAAATCCAAACTAGCTAGCATGTATTTATTGCAATTTGAAGAGCGCCAATGCTATAAGATAAGAACACATGCAAAATTTTAAAAAATGTACACCCATTCATACATGAATAGGTGTAATTCTTCCTACACAAACACATGCTGGTCACTTTTGAAACCATCATCTTCATGTGAATGCCCTTATTAATATGATAACAATATATATGATTAAAAAATTGATATAATACTTTAGATAAAATTATATTTGTTTCGTTATATAAAAAGTTAAAAATGGAATTATAAAATTGAAGAGGAAACTGTTAAAAAGTTAATGCTTAATACAAAATAAATTAACTAAATAAGGGGTAAACATTTTTTAAAAATTAAGTAAAAATCATTTCGTCGCTAAACTTTTTGGATTGGAATAAATAAGACAAAATATTGTAATCATTAAGGTTTTTTTGGTTATGAAAGCATTATTTAGTTGGTATGAATGCAAATTAATAATTCGAAGTTCTGTCTTTTAATTGTTTACATGACAGTTCTTTTGTTTTTCTTATACAGGACAGTTTGGACCCATTTTTGTATTTTATATATATTTGCAAACGTAATGTGAAAAACCACAAGCAAACAAAAACAAGTCTTGGAGTGCGGAATTGTGTTTTTAATGAGGGGTGATCATGTTTCAATATGGTATTTAAGGAAAAATAGGGCAAAGAAACACAAAAGTTGTATCGTTTGAGAATACTTTGTGGAAGCATGATCGTCTCTCTAACCTGCAACAACATAGTTCCAGCTGCTCCAGCTCATTTTCTTTTCCTGTAAAATATAGACATGTGCTAAGCAAAGTATTTTGTAAATTTGCACCTTTACCATGGGTTTCTACTTTCCAATAATAATTCCAGTTGTTTTTATATGGTACAATGGATTTGGACTTGCAGTTCCAACGTTTTTATTTAGCAGAGTGGATTTTGATTTGCTTTTCCAAACCAGAGGCTTTTTGGCATGCTTTTCCTTTTGTTGGAAAATCTTAAGTTTTACATGACATCCATTTCGGAAGCATTTCGTGTAGCCCATAGATGATAGGTGGATAGGTCAAGCATTTCAGGCAAGCCCAGGTTAAAATTTTTATGGAAGTTTTAGCAATAGGTTTGGATGGATAATTAGTCGTAAAGAAAACCAAAATTTTGAAGGACTGTGGAGTTGCAGTATAATTTGACTAAATTTGATTTGGTGATAGAGTTAATTTATTAGGGTTGATTTTTGAGTTTTAATAATTTATGATTCCTTTCACGTTTTAGTTTAAAGAGATTGCTTTTTTGCCTTGCAAATTATGGAAATTTTGGTTATATTTTGAAAAAAATTGGGCAGGGACTTTTGTAAATTTAAGTAAAAGCTGTTAAACTTCATAATTTTAGGTGCCCAAGAAGTTTTTGATGGTGCTGAATCCATTTCCACCATCAAAAACATGATTCAGACACTGCCTCCACAAAATTTTGCCTTGATTCCAGCCACTTTTGACAAGCTAGACAATTCCTCAGTCTCCATAAACTACTCCTTTTATTTATAATATAACTTAAAGAGATAAAAACTCCATAGTAATTTGCCTTTAAACCAAGAATGATCATGTGCATAATTTATTGTTTATAATATATTTGTTTATATATATGTCATTAGTGTTTTGATTGATTTCTAACATAAGCACTGTGAATGATTGAGATGTGAAGATTGACATCTGGAATTTGGCCCTGGAATTCGGCGTTATGTTTGATAAGGGATTCCGAGAAATTACGTGTGATAAACACTTTAGACAGAGTCAACCGTTGGCAATTTCTACATGTGGCATAAGCCTAGTAGTTTGTTTGTGAATGCAATCAGCTACAAGTACAATGGCAGATGTGCCTCACCTCCCTTGCGTGTCACGATTTGATTACTTTATACCTTACTAGTTTCAGTAGGCGACAGAGGAAGAAGGAACGTAACTCAACCAGAGGAAGAAGCAACGTAACTCAACCACAATTCTTACTTCTCAATCCATTTCTGATAAGTTGAAAGGTACGTCTTCATCAAGCAATTTAAAAAGCACTTATTTTCGTTTTCATTGATACTTGTTCCCAACAGCACAACGCCCATGGTCTTTACATGGCTCTTCTTTTTCTTATTAGTAGGTAACTCGATCGTCCACACGCCACCGTCCAAGCAAGTGGGTCCTGTCCTTTCACCATCAACCAGCTTTCATTCTAGGTCATGCACATGGGCACACAAATAATTTGATTTTAATGCCTACCTAACCTCTGAGAAAGATCCTATATAAACCCTCCTAATCGTTCACTGATATATTGTCTTTGAAGTCATTATTTGAGCATCTTCTTCTTCAGTTCAGTATGCTCATTCACTAGTCTGTTATATCTTTCTATATCAATATACCTAGTAAGCCACAAGGTGAAGCAAAATGGCCATAGTTCAGTTTCAAAGTGCAGGTCATAAACCTGGAATGAGGAAACAGTTGTGGAATATGTTGAGGATCGCCCTTTTTATGATTAAAAAAGGTGTTGTAAAACAGCACAAAATGTTGCAAGATTTCCAAGTGATGATGAAGAAAGGAAAGATGTTGGGGAAGAATTTGGCTGGAAGTTTGAGGTTTCATCACAGTTCGAAATCTTCCAATTCATTTGGCAGCAGAGACTACGAATTCTCGTGCAGCAGCAGCCCTGCAAGACCAGCTGTTCATTGCACAAAGAGAAGGAACTTGCAGCACTATTTCGCTGACATTGCTCTGCCATGCATCCACCTGCACTCGTGTCAAGGAGAAGAGCTGGCAGAAATGAGCGATTGGAGTAAAAGACATTCTGCAATTTTGCAGTTGGATTACAATATTGGCGAGTACACAACGAGAGACAACCTAGAAGCTTCTGACTTTCCTCAAAATGAAGAGGCTTCATGCTTGAGTATTGATGAGTGGACGGAAAGTAGTGAGCATCAAGAATGGATGAAAGCACTAGTACCTGATCATTCATCAAGGTGGTCTTCTGCTGATGAAGATGCTGAGATTGATGAGCAAGTACAAGTGGACAGATTAGCAGAGGAGTTCATTTCCAGGTTCTACAATGATATCAAATTGGAAAGACAGTCTTCTCTCATTCAGTACCAAGAGATGCTTGCAAGAGGTACCAATTGAATACCAGGTTCAAAGAATTGTAGATATTGCAAGGTATAAAGAGTCCTTCTGCCTCTGTTACTTAGTTTTCAAACTAAATAATGGGTCAGTCACATTTTGTGAAGCTCTTTCAGTTTATGGAATATATGTAAAAGCTTGATAGCCTTTTCCTCAAAGGTATATGAGGGCTGGTTTAAATTTTTGTTTAACACCGATGATGAAAGTTTATCATAAAATTTATTAACTTTTCTTAATATCTAAATTTTAAAATGTTTAATGATAATTTTGTGAAAATGTTATTATTTTATGCTAGATAATACATAATAGTTTCCTTGTTAATGTAAAACAATTTTATAAAATTTAAGCTAATTTATTTTCAGAAACATAGAATTTGTTTATCTTTTCTTTTAAAAAACATGAAATATTAACCAACTTAGACATTCTCCATGCCATTTAATAAGAACTTATGCTACACACTTCAAAGCACTTATCAAATTTACTAATATATTTACACTTACTTCTTGGGTACCACATTTTGCTTCCTGTAACAGAGATATGGTAGAGTAGAGCAGGAAGCTCTTTTAGTTTATAGAATATATGTTAAAACACAATGATTTATTTGATCTAGTTATTTTTCTAATTCAGATTTTTTTTATTAAAATATTTTGTGGGTATTTTTTTTCGATTGTTAATTTGTAAAATATTTGGTTATTACACAATTAATTATTTAACTGCGTTTATGTCTGTCTGATTGCCAAATATTCAATGAATCAGTGATCGAGATAAACTGCCAAATATTTAATAAATCAGTGATCGAGATAAACTACCAAATAAACTGCCAAATATTCAATGAATCAGTGATCGAGATAAACTACGAAATATTCAGTGAATCAGTGATCGAGATAAACTAAACTCAAAATATGGCACCAAGTGATGAGTTTTCTCTACTCTAAAAATATAATCTAATAAAGCCCAGTTGTAGAGATAAGGAGTTGTCTATAATGCGACTTTTTGGAGATTCCGGTGCAGGAATCTGGCGAAGAAATTGAGGTTAAATCTTCATTTGTTGAAGTTAAAATGGTTTTTTAACTGCATATTTGGATTCAGCACCCTGAAAAACCCCTAGGACACTTTGATTGTGTAGAAACTAGCTATCAAACTTGCGATTCGAATAAATTGCTGCGGGATTTTGACCGGAAAAACTCACCAGAAAAGCTTCTAAAAAATCTCATTATAAACAACGCCTAGAGATAATATGTGAGAATACTAATTTCAGTGAATAATAGATCTTAAAAGTAAATAAAAAATTCGTTGAAGTGCCACGCATATAACGAGGTGTGGTGTAGTATCTTGATGCCACGGAGAATGACATCGACAATTGGACTGTTTCCATGCCGTACTTCCCACGAAAGCTGCGCTGCTCACGTCATCTTCAATTTTAGCATGTCACTCTGATTTGCGCACCCAAAAAAAGTAGAATATCAGACAGAGACATTTACCTGTCAGCGTGTTTTCATTACATTTAAGATTATGATTTATCTACTCTCATGAAACATGTCTGTTAATTAGGAACATATGGCAGTCTAACTTTTACATGGTGTAGTCTGAAATGTCGTTTTAATAAAAATTTGGAAATATAATCTTTGGTAAAAATTTTGATGGGATTGTGATTTACTTTTGTTAGAAAAAAAAAAAAAAAAAAAAAAAAAAATTTATATTTTAAAAGTTTTTTTATTTTTATTTTTTTGTTATATATAATTTTATTTTTTAAAATTAATGGTTTTTAAAAGTATTATATTTGCAATTAGTTTAAATTTTATAAATGTAGAATGAAATATGATGGGCAAATATTATTTTTATGGCATGGTTATTACAAAGAAATGATTTTTTTATATTTATTAATATTAAATTATATAATCTCTTTTGAGAACAACAAAGTAAACAATTTAACAGAAAATTACTTGATATTGGTTTTAGTCTATATAATTATTATAAATTTATTTTCATTATTAATTTTTTATATTTTTATATGTCAGTTTTTTATATTAGTATCTAATGAATATCATATTTATATGTAGTGGTTTTATATTGATATTGATAGTTTATTTCCATTGAATTAAACTATTTCTATCATTGGTTTAGTCTTATATAATTTATATAATAAAATTTATTATCATCACTAATTTATTTCAGCTTGGTTTTTTATAGTAATAAATCTTATTAATATCATTATTTTATAATGGTAGTTGGTTTTTATATTGATTATTGAAGTTTTTAATTTTCATTGAATTAAATGTAGTTTATTGCAAAAAAAATATTGATTAAAAAAAAAAAATTAAACAGAAAACAAATTTTATTATTATAAGCTAATTTATTTATAAATGATAATGATGATGAATGTCAATTAAGACTAATGCGGTTTATCGGACTTTAAAAAAAACCAAGAGTTTAATTGTGATTCTTCAAAATCTTGTTTCTGTGATAAAAAATAGAAAGAAGAGCTCCAAAATCGTTATAGTTAGGCCGACTTAATAAGTCAATATGATTGGAAGTGTGGCAAATGTTAGGGAATTGAGAGCAAATGTGAGTAAGAGTTGGGCAATGTAAAAGGAAGTGGTTTTCATCTTCCACTCTCTTAGTGCTGCAAATCTGACAGATTCTATGTTCCAAGGTGTCTTGGGAGTAGACTACTGCTTGGTCTCACTTCAAAGCTCACGAGAATCGATTCTTATCCTAACAATGTTCATTTTCTTCTTAGTGCTCATGAACACAAAGAGATAATTCTAGTTATCACGGGTGCGGTTGATCACCTCCTTATAGTATCTTAGCTTCCTTTTACCCTCTACTTCCTTATCATCCCATAGCATGTCTTTAAAATTGGAGGTAATAGTATCTTTGACATTATCCTTGCTTCCCGTGATGATCTCCTCCTTAATACCCCAATGGTTGAGCCAAGACTAGGCATCCTTATGCCACCCATGCTTGAGGCGAAGGTGGGGGTTTTGGCTAAAGTTAGAAGCAATTTTTGGGAGCCTCTTGGATTCCATGTTGTAAAACTTCTTCTTATACATAAAATATCTAAACATAGTCATACTTTCAATGGAGGACATACCAACCTTGATCAAGAGGATAGGATAGGGATTATTTCCCTTGATCTTGAGGTTGTGGGTTATGAATTTCTTTAGAATCATCTCAATCTTTCTCCACGACCCTCTAGATACTTCAAATTTGTATAAAACAATAGGGGTGACGAGCGTCTCAAAGAGGAACTTTTTTTTACTCCAAATGAAATATTGACTAACTTACATTTTTTTTCAAGCTCATAATGAGCTTTGCAGCCTCCAATAATCCTTTTCTCAATGGTATAATTCTAATTGAGTTGACGAGGAAAGTCAATACCCAAATGTTTATAAGAAGAAAACCTACTCTAAGCAATGGTTATCATAGACGAAACTACCACGGGTGACCTTTCTAGATTTAATGATCATGACTTTAGTCTTGTTGGTATTTATTGTTATATCCATCTTGGAGCAGTAGACATGAAGAGTCTTAATTTGCTTGTCTAGGTCATCATGGATTTTTGCAAGAAGAATGATATCATCAACATAAAGGAGAAGAGTAATGATTATACCATCAAGCTTGGTTCTCTTGTAATCTACAATTTCCAAACACTCCTCTATCTTATCGGTGTAAATGTCAAAAATTGTAGGCGATAGGGGGAACCCTTGCTTAATCTCGATATTGAATTTAATACCTTTAGACCACCCTTCATTGGTCTTAAGCTTGGCAATGACAGTCTCGTAGAGGCTGATCACAACAATACTCTATTTAGGAGGAACCATGATCCCTTCAAGTCTCTCCCAGAGCTTATCTCGAGGAACAATATTGAAAGCTTTTCTAAAGTTGACAAAAAAACAAAAGAGACCGGCTTTACTATTACGACATTCCTCTACAATTATCCTAAGAGTGACAAGATGGTCGATAGTTGAGTGATGTCTTTTAAAACCAGCTTGCCCTTTAGCTATTTTCCTATGATTTTCAAGCCAAAGGCTAAGATTCTTTTCGAAAATGAGCCCATATAGCTTGGTTAGGATGTGGCTAATCTTAATGGTCTTGTAGTTAGAGGGAATGCTTTTGTCCCCATTTTGAAAGATAGGCACAATAAGGCTTTGTGTCCAAAGCTTAGGGAAGACATGCTTTACTGCCAAATTGAGAAGCTTGTGGAGATGAGGAATGTTGATAGATCTTCCCATTTTAAATATCTCAGCTTGGTATCCTTCAATATTTTTAGCTTTCCCATTAGCAAACTTATTAATTCCAAACTCAGTGTCTTCTAGAGAACATATATCTTCCTTAATATGAGTGTTTAAGATGGTACCCATGGTGTTGAAAGAGTCATACAACTTCTTAAGATAGTTGTCCCAATTTTCTAAGGGGATAGAATGATTATCTTTAGTTTTATGAACAAGCACATTCTACCAAAACCTTTTGGGTGCAATTTTAAAAAGGTGGAGAATATTCTCTTGACTGTTATTAATATCTGACCTCTTCTTCCTTTTGATGAGAGCTTTGTATATACTTATATTATGAAGCTTAATGATTTCATTAGAAGTGTCATACCAAGGATTGGAAGTTCTATTATTCTGCTTATACGAAATCTCATGGAGCCTAAATCAACTAATTTCAAAGAGCCTAAATCAACCATTTTAATTTTATGATTAGTTGATTTAAGCTCCCTCACGTATAATCTAATTAATTTCAAATCATTTAATTAAATTTTAGTATTTTTAAATACAACAACTATATATAGGTTGATACTTAATATTTAGAACTAGACTTATAATATAAATAATTTCAAATCATTTAATTAAATTTTAGTATTCTTGAAGACAACAATTTCTTCTTGCAACACACAACACATAGGTAAATTCTAGGGATTTGAACCTGGAATCTTGTGGTACATAATACATCATTTTCATGGGCATCATCTATTGAACTACCCAAAAAAAAAATTAAATATAACATTGTTTAAATGAGATGATAATATTTTTTTTAATTCTTTATAATATTTTTTTACAAATAGTCTAATTAATAAAACGAGATGGCCTTTTCCAAGGCAATTTTCCTACTTAATTTTAAATAAAATCTAGCAGAGAAATTCTAAAACTTGAGTTTAAGTTGATTAATGCATAGAATTTTAGCATTCCAGATTTTTTGTTATTCAGTCTATTTGTGCATTCACAAATGTATTTAAAACAACAAAAAATCACAATCTTGCTTAAGATTATATGGTTGGATTTTAGTAAAAAAGACTATTTTATTTATAAATTAGATAATTCTTTTTTTAATGATAATTTTAATTAAATTGTGTGCGTGGGGTAGCTCAAGTGACAATGATTGTGGAATGAATTCTGACTGAGGAGGTATTTGATTCGAATATGACTGTGGAATGAAGTCTTACCAAAGAGATCTTGGATTCGAATATTGTGCTACACTCCCCCTATCTGAGTGAATAATAAACATGTAAACTCAAAAATTAGAAAATCCTATCAAATTTACAAAAAAAATTAATTAAATTATTGATAACTTTGTAATAATTTTATTAAAAAAAAACAAAAAAACAAAAAACATTTATTAATATTATATTAATTTATAGATATATTATAACAAACCATTCATAATAATAAATATATATAAACTCATAATAAAATAAAAATAAAAATAAAAAGAAGAAGAAAAAGGTTTGGTGTTGGCATTGATTTTCCTTTCCATGAAATTGGTGTTAAAAAAGTTGAGTATTGAATGAAATGTTTTGTTATATAAACATTAGTGGTATGGATTTTGATAGTTTATTGTTTAAATGTTGTTTATTTAAATGTATGAAATTTTAACGATTTTTTTTTTTTACACGAAAGAATGAACATTTATTAAATAATTAAAAAAGAACAAAATTGAGTCTCAATTGGCCTGACTTATCAAAGATAGAAATCGTTAAATCATATACAATTACAGAAACACAATCATATTATGCACAAAATGGTGTATCTGTAAACACACTCACATACGATTACATTCAGATTACTCTTTTAAATAGAGTTTCTGAGATCCAACTTATTTCTAAATTAGATAGAGAGGTTGAGAGAATTTCTCAACCATCACAAACCAACTTCTTAAATATGGAATGTAAGAATTAACTCCAACATCCCCCCTTAATGATTACATTACATGAAAATAACAAACTAATCAAGCTTATCAGTAGATGCTCCATAAAGTTGTGTCATAACCCTCGGAAATGTGTAGTTGACAAGTTTGATTCCCAATTTCCCTTCCTCAACTCCTGAATCAAGGACCTCCCGAAGTCAATTACTGGACCGCATCCCAATATGTCGCATAACCTCATTAGGAAACCACTTCCATGTCTACCACTAATGAGGGATCCTTCCCTAGATCCGCAACTGCCATACTATCTGGACAACCATCCATATTAAGCCTTACTGCTACTTGATCTTTAAGTACTCGCATCAGACACATAGTTGAACTGCTGGTTTTTTTTTAAAAGAGTTTAATAGGTTCACTCTCTTCATTGAATTCATCATCAGAATTCAATTGGTATTCATCTGTGGTTATATTTGTTGATTCTTTCCCTTTTAACACATCACTAGCACGACTTCTGCAATTCTATGCTGTATGCCCAATTTTCCTGCAATAGTAGCATTCAATGTCACCTTTGTTTGCATTTTTCTTTCTCATCCTTGACTTTGTCCACAAGGCATTTTCTACATGAGAGTTCTCTTCGGCATCCTCTGGTTTCAGTCGCTTTTCCTCCCCCAGAAGTGCTACAATTGTCTCTTGCAATGTTTGTGTAGACATTTGACTCAAAGTGAAAACAACATTACTATAACTTGAAGACTATTTAATAATACAGCTTTAGCGTCTTCATCCTCCACCTTAGTCCCAACTTCACTTAATTGTCTTAAAAGAGACATTAAATTATTTATATGACTGGACATAGATGTCCCCTCATTCATTTTCAGACTAAATAATTGCAGCTTTATGGAAAATTTTGCATTTGTAGATTTTACACCAAACAATTGAGCCAAATGTTCCCATATTTCCTTTGATGTTTTAGTAAGATCTACATGATGTAATTGCGAATCAGAAAGAGCAAGTCCAATAATAGACTTAGCTTTGTCATCTCTATTTTTCCATTCAAGTAACTCTTTGGCATCTGTTGGTGCTACTTCTGAACCATTCACTATTCCCCACATGTTTTTATTCATTAATTTCAGTTGTAGTTTTACTTTCCACGAGGGAAAATTCAAACCACTGAATTTGTCTAACACCATAAACTCCATGATAAAAGAGAAGACAAAATAAAATACCTTTTCTAAAATGGCGAGAAAAAATCCTGTTGAGGAAAAAAAATGATCTTACAGGCTTGGGAAAATCCGTGCGTTCCTCACCTCAATTTCTTACACCAACAACTGGGCATTTGGAATCGGCTGTCAAAAAACAACATTGGTGCACAACTTCATCTAATATCTATTGGACACAGCTGGAAGCACGGTTTCAAAAATCCAACATTAATACAATCGAGGGATCTATGGCCATGCACTCTGTCCTTTGTTCACTCATTCAGAAAGCGAAGCAAACCGAAAGGATTGGATTCCATGGCTTTCGGAAATGGAGGCAATCGAAAGAGTGCCCCAACGAGCTTTATTATATGATTCTCAGCTACAGGATTCGAACGAAAAAGGAACATCCATTCAAGCCGTTGAAGTAGTCGAATCCGAGTCGGTACTGATGGAGGATGCTGAAATGTTAGAGGACCGGAGGATACTGTTGGCAGAAGGCAACGGGGTCTGAGTGGAACTGCGTCATACTAGCTTTGATACCAAGATAGAAATCGTTAAATCATACACAATTACAAAAACACAATCATATTATGCACAAAATGGTATGTGTAAACACATTCACACACGATTACATTCATATTACTCTTTTAAATAGAGTTTCTGAGCTCCAACTTATTCCTAGATAGAGATGTTGAAAGAATTTCTCAACCATCACAAACCAACTTCTTAAATATGGAATGTAAGCATTAACTCCAACAATAAATTTTTAATTATTTGTTTGATTCGATAAATTTGTTGGCTAGTTTTTCAAAAAACAGCTAAAAAATATGTGTATGTTATTTTATTTAAATGTATCTTATTTCAAAACATTTTAAATTAAATAACTTACAAATATAAATACATTATTTTAAAATAATTATCTATTTTAAATCAATGCAAATTAATTAATTCTGAATATAAAATATAAAGATCAAATATTTGAGGTGCAATTTTTTTACTAAAAGAAATTTGATCTTTCTCTAGTGTTGGTAGATTAGATTAAGATAGATCAAAGAAAGTACTAACACTTTGAAAAACCATAACTATACAAAATTAAAAAAGCATTCACATATTAAAATAAAAATAAAAAAAAAGATATTAATTTCTAAAACAAATAGTCAAAATCAATTAAATTAAATAATCAATGTTTGTTAAAATATTTAAACTATTTTAATTTATTATCACAATAATAATATTTTAATTAAATTATCAACATTATTAGGCTGGTGGCAGAGATTTAACCTCATTCTAATATGTTGAAATATTCTTATTTATAATAATATTTAGATCAAGGTTTAAGATTTATCTCTAAGGTTATGTTGTTTTAATTAATTTATCTAAAATTAATAAATAAATAAATATCATTCAAAACATGTCATATTAGCATTGTATTCGCCATGGCATCTAACAAGTTATATTTTCGCATGTAAAATGAAGATGAAATTATACATAAAAAATATAGTTAATATATTTAAAATATGTGTTAAATAATATAAATAATTTATTATTTTTGTATCTCAACATTAAAAAGAAATTTTACAAATTTTTAAAAATATATGTGTGTATAATATAATAATAATAATTATTGTAATCTCAAAATGTGAGAAAATATTGTTACAGATTTTAAAATATATGTGTTTATAATAATAATAATAATAATAAAAATAATTTATAGATCTCAACCATAAGATAAATATTTAATATTTATAATGTATTAAATGTATTAATTTGTTATCATTTAATTAATATAATTATGTAATAATACATTTAATATTAATTATATATACATTGTTTAATTTGAAAATTATTTAAAAAATTTCCGTGCGTATCTAATCCACGTGTATAGTTATTTAGTTGTGAAATATAATTTAAAATTTTTTAAATTTGTTTAATTTTAACTTTAGAATTGGTGAAGTAGAGATACACTACAGAACACAGAATTCAACAATTTTAACAATAAAGAATTATATTATTTTAATATATTTTTAAAATAATCAACGGAAAAGTTAAATTTTTAATTCCTAATTTTATTAATAATAACACCTCATTATTTTGTCATGTAAATCCGTAGAGACTGTTTTCCCGTGTAATTATAAACAATTTTAAGAGGCTATTCAACGAGATTTCATGGTGCCAACTTATTATATCAACTAAAATGGGAAGTATTATTTTTTTTTTTATTTTTTTTATATAGTTTTGTAGGTTTGTAATTAGAGATAGTTTTAGGAGGTAATTTAATATATAATATTAATTAGAGATCCAACAAAACTAGGTAACTTTCCATTAGCACCCGTAATCATGTTAGTATGTTTTTAACAACAAAAATTAACCAATTATGCTGACCTTTAGAGTATAAAATAAAATTAGTATTATTATTATGATTATTTTTTAAATTGAGATTTATAGTAATAATCTTTAAATCAATAATATATATATGTAAATAATAAAAAATATTTAAAAAATAATACCTCTTTTCAAAAAATTTTACATGTTAATATAAAAACAGCTTTAAAATATCAGAAAAAATATCATATATTAAAATATAGTAGTTATTAGAATAAGAAATATAATTAACCATGGTAGATCTATCTAAATTCTGAATCTATTAAGTGCTAAGAGGGATCAAGTCTATTGAGGTGCAAATTTTTCCTAGAGTTTTGCACTCAAAAAAGAGGTGTGTTCCTCAGGAGATGTGATCCCTCTATGCTCTTGATAGATCTGGAGTTTAGATAGATCTATGTTGGTTTATAAAATTCATTACAACAAAATATTTGAGAAAATAATTCTAATTAGTGCTATAATATTGAGAAAATAAATCTTAATATTTAAAAATTTGGTAATAAGTAAAATGTATGTTTTATAATCTATTATCTACTTTTGAAAATAAATCTTCATGTATATCATGTCTATCTATTTTAATGGAAAATAAATGTTTTAGTCAAAACCACTAAAATGAAGAAAATAAATGTAACTTGGAATAATGCTTACATTAGTATATAGGTAGGACTGGTTTGTTGGTTGTTAGAGTTTTTTTGAGAGATTTTCTCAACAATATTCTTCTTGTTTAGAATATGTTGGATCTCATAAGCACTATTTATGTGACTTGTAGTTTAGTTTTGAATATAATAAAAATTGTTTTGAGTGAATTAGTACACTTATAATTTGGCTTTCAATATAAAATACAAATTGTTTCAAGTGAATCTATACACCATGTCTACTCCTCCATTTTTTGTTAAGTGTGAAGCCAAATTCACGTAGGATTCTAGATCCTTCTAGATCAAATATTTTTAAATCTCTACACCACCATTAGTTTCTAGATCATTCCAAATCTCCATCTAAATCACATATAAGATTCTAGATCCTTCTTCTGCCTCTATAAATTTGTAATTTCTCTGGCCAAGGAAGGCAAGCCAAGGCCCAAGCCTGTTATGTAATGCAAAGTGATTTCTGTTCTCCAGTGATTGTTTTATCTATTCTGCTGTTTCTGACTAAGTAATCTTGTTGTTTCTTCGTTTATCTGTCTCTGTGAATTATTCTTTGCTTTTGTCGTCTAAGTCTCTAAGTATAAATCTGTTGTGCGTTATGTACACTCAGATGTAACAACTAGTATCAGAGCGAGGTTCAAATATCCACTATGCAAGCTGCTTAGTGCCATCGCCTTACTCTGGCAGCATTCGTTAAAATGTTGGTTGTTACCCCTGGACCTGTTGAAGGATCTGTCCAGGAAATAGCTGAGGAACGCTGGAACTAAAAGACAGTCGCTGCAAGAAAAACAAGGTCTTGGATCTATGTTGAAACGTGTTGCTGGAGTTTGAAAAGTGGAGACTCATGGAGATTGGAGTTGAAATATGGTGTTTGTAAGTTCTTTTTTCACATCAAGCTTGCGTCAAGTTTTTTCTCAAACCAACATATGTATGTGTGAAATGTGAAAAGGTTAAAATATTATATATGTTTTTATATTTATTATGAAACATATATAATTATATGTTGGAATTTTGGAAAGTATCTTTTTAAAAGGAGGAGGAATTTTGAAAAAGGTATTTTAAAAAGAGGAAGGTCATTATTACTAAATTTTAAAGAGTAATACTTAATTTTTTATTTTTAAGTGGAGTTTTTGTGTTTTGGGGCGTGAATTTGATTGAAAATAGAGACAACAGTTACAAATATGGAGAAGTTAAGCGGGGCTAATTTTTCCCTATGGAAATCACAGATGGAGGATATACTGATTTTAAAGGATCGGTATTTGCCGATTGAGGGCACAACAAAGAAACCCTCATCGATGACAAATGAAGAGTGGAATAATCTAGATAGAAAGGCCATTGCAACAATCCACCAATATTTAGCAAACAATGTTTATTTCAATGTGTCTGGAGAAAAGACGGCTGAAGGATTATGGAAGAAGCTCCATGATCTATATGAGAAGAACACATCATCAAACAAAGTATTCTTTATGAAGAAGCTTTATAATCTCAAAATGAAGGAGGGTGCTTCAGTTACTGAGCACTTGAATGCATTTAATATTATTACTAATCAGCTTGCTTTTGTTAAAAGCATTTTAGATGATGAAATTAGAGCTATTTTGCTAATGTGTTCTATGTCAGACAACTAGGAAAATTTAATTATAGCTATAAGCACTTCAACAACTACAGGGAGCCTGAAGTTTGATGATGTCAGCAACATTTTAATGAATGAGGAACTGATATGCAAGTCAATTGTAGAAAACTAGGGAGGAGAAGCTCTAGCTCTAGCTTATCTTGGTAGGATAATGGATCGAGGATGACAAGGGAGATCAAGATCGAGAGGCTAATCAAAATCAAGGAGAGGCAAAATCATCTGCTCTCATTGTGGAAAACCCGGGCACATGAAGAAAGAATGTTAATTTTGGAAGAAATGACAAAAGGATCAGAGATCGTCTAGTACAATCATAAGTCATCCAGCACAAATGAAGGTGAGATTATTGTTGTAGCCACAAATGGTGATGTGTTGTTTACTGTTTCAGTAGAGGATGCATGTGTATATACATCTAGCAGTAGCTTTGATTGGATCCTTGACTCTGGGGCATCTCACCATGTAACCCCATGCAAAGATAGTTTTGTTTCATATAATCCTAGTAATTATGGTGGAGTGCATTTGGGGAATAATCATTTTTGCAGTATTGTTGGAGTGAGAGATGTCCAGACCAAGATGAAAGATGGACAAGATATATTGTTGAAACAAGTCAGGCATGTACCAGAAACGTGCACGAGTTTAATCTCTATGGGAGGACTAGATGATGAAGGCTATTCAACAAGCTTTGGAGAAGGAGGCTGGAAAATTAGCAAAGATGCATTGGTCGTGGCCAAAGGACCCAAGGTAGGAACATTATAGACATTAAATACACTGACAGGAAAATCAGATTTGGCTGCTATCACAAAAGAAGGAAATTCAACAAATCTATGGCATAAGCATTTGGGTCACGTGAGCGAGAAGGGCTTAAAAATCCTTGTTGGTAAAAATTTATTGCCAAGTTTGAAATCCTACAATCTTGATCTTTGTGAGCATTGTATATATGGTAGACAAAGAAGGGTTTCATTCCTTAGAGGTGGCCATGACAGAAAGGAAATGTGTTAGAATTGGTACACTCAGATGTGTTTGGGCCTGTTAACATCAAATCATTAGGAGGAGCATCATATTTTGTAACATTTATAGATGATGCATCTAGGAAGGTTTGGGGATATCCTATGAAAAATAAAAGTGGAGTGTTTGGAATATTTCAAAAATTCCATGTTGCTATTGAAAGAGAGACTAAAAAATCGTTGAAGTGTTTAAGAACAAATAATGGTGGAGAATATTGCTCAAATGCATTAAGGAATATTGTAACAGGTTTGGCATAAAGCATGAGAAGATTGTGCTTGGTACTCCTCAACAGAATGGTGTCACAGAAAGGATGAATCACACCATTATGGAAAAGATGCGAAGTATGTTGTCCAATTCCGGTTTGGAGAAGAATTTTTGGGCTGAAGTAGTTAGGACCGCTTTCCACCTCATAAATAGATATCCAACTACAACCTTGGATGGCAGTATCCGTAAAGAAGTTTAGACTGGTAAGAATTTGAATTATTCTCACTAAAAAATCTTTGGGTGTGAAGCATTTGTACATATTCCCAGAGAAAATGGAACTAAGCTAGATGATAAATCTATGAAATGCATTTTTTTGGGATATGCAGATGAAGATTTTGGTCATTGTCTATGGGATCCAGTCAAACATAAAATTATTAGAAGCAGGGATGTTATATTTAATGAGTCATAAATGTTCAAGAGGACTGTAGATGAGTTGGAGGTCAAGAAGGTTATTGACAGGTTTGAAGAATAATAGGAAAACATACCACCAATACAAGAAAATGAACGACAAATTCAGGAGCATGGAGAACAACAAGTGGAAAATGATGAACAACAAGAAGAAGGAATCTTGTAGGAACCTTTATAGGAGATTCAACCTGATAATGCACCACCACAGTTGGTTCGCAGATCTTCTAGGCCTCATAAGCCTTCACAAAGGTATCCTCCTTCAAACTATATTTTGTTGACTGATGAAGGTGAACCTATGTTTTTCAAGAAGCTTGTAAAGTCGAGCACAATAAAGAATGGAAGAAAGCAATGGAAGAAGAAATGAATTCTTTGCAGGAAAATAAAATTTGGGAGTTGGTAAACCTCCCAAAAGGTAGAAAGGATCTACAAAACAAATGGGTGTATAGGATTAAGCATGAAGGTGACAAAAAGAAGGAAAGGTATAAAGCAAGGTTGGTGGTGAAAGGATTTTCCCGAAAAGAAGGTATTTACTTCACTGGAATTTTCTCACCTATTATTAAAATGTCATCCATTAGAGTCATTCTTGGTCTAGTTGCTACTTTAGACTTAGAATGTGAACAGTTAGATGTAAAAACTGCATTCCTTCATGGTGAATTGGAGGAAGAAATTTATATGGAGCAGCCAGAAAGCTTCATAGAAAAAGGAGAAGAAGGCCTTGTTTGTAGGTTGAAGAAGAGTCTCTATGGGTTGAAACAGGCACCTCAACAATGGTACAAGAAATTTGATTCATTCATGTTGGAACATGGTTTTCAGAGGTTGGAAGCTGACCATTGTGTCCATATCAAGAGGTATGATTAAGGAAAGTATATCATATTATTGTTGTATGTGGATGAAATGTTGATTGTTAGGCATGATAAGAATAAGATCAATAGGTTGAAGAAAGATTTGGGTAGCAAATTTGCAATGAAGGATTTGGGACCAGCACAACAGGTATTAGGCATGTGGATTATGCATGACAGGAAAAACAAAAGGTTGTGGTTGTCACAAGAAAAATGTATCAAGAAGGTGCTTGAAAGGTTTAATATGAAGGATGCCAAGCTAGTTGGTACAACCCTTGCAGCCCACTTCAAGCTGAGTACTGAATTATGTCCTAGTGATGACAAGGAGAAAGAAGAGATGAGCAAAATTCCTTATGCTTCAGCAGTTGGCAATTTGATATATGCCATGGTATGCACATGACCAGACATTGCATATTCAGTGGTAGTAATGAGTAGGTTCCTTGCCAATCCAAGCAAACAACATTAGCAAGTAGTAAAATGGATTTTGAGGTATCTCAAGGGTACTAGTCATTATTTTTTATGTTTTGGTCATGATGATAATGTGCTTGAAGGATTTACAGATGTGGATATGGCTCGAGATATGGATACTAGAAAGTCCACTACAAGTTATTTGTATACATTTGCAGGTGCAACAATATCTTATGCGTCAAGGCTACAAAGAATAGTAGCCCTCTCTACAACAAAAGTAGAGTACATAGCTGCAACAGAAGCTTGGAAAGAGATGTTGTGGATGCAACAATTCCTAGCAGAGATAGGAATAAAGCAGGAAAAGTATGTGTTATATTGTGATAGTCAGAGTGCCATTAACTTGGGAAAAAACCAATCATTTCATTCAAAAACCAAGCACATTGACTTAAGGTACCATTGGATCCAGCATGTGTTGGAGGAAGAACATTTATCCTTGGAAAAGATCCATACACATAGGAACCCTACCGATATGCTCACTAATATTCTGCCACGAAATAAACATGAGTTATATAGAGGCATGGTAGGACTCAGTGTGACTTGATGACTCTTATTTGGTTTCAAGTGGGAGAATGTTAAGTGCGAAGCCAAATTCACGCAGGATTCTAAATCCTTCTAGATCAAATCTTTCTAGATCTCTACACCGCCATTAGTTTCTAGATTATTCCAGATCTCCATCTGAATCACATACAGGATTCTAGATCCTTCTTCTGCCTTTATAAATTTGTAATTTCTATGGCCAAGGAAGGCAAGCCAAGCCCCAAGCCTATTATGTAATGCAAAGTGATTTATGTTCTCCAGTGATTGTTTTATCTATTATGTTGTTTCTGACTGAGTATTCTTGTTGTTTCTCCATTTGTCTGTCTCTGTGAATTATTCTCTGCTTTTGCCGTCTAAGTCTCTGAGTATAAATCCTTTGTGTGTTATGTATGCTCTGGTCTAACATTTTTTTTAGTATTAGAACCAAATCTGGCTTAACTCCGTTCAGAAAGAACCAGAATGGGAAAGTAGTAAATTTCTGAATTCTCCATAAATAAATTAGCATAGAAATGTTTTTTTGTGAGTGATCAATTAATTTCCTGTGTTCATCACTCTGTTGTAAGAGTTGTAATTGTTTATAGCACTCCCACCATGATCTGAGGTCAATAGGTCATCCGTGGGAATATATGAATCGCGACGTTCATACAGGGGACTACAAATCGAATCAAATGGTGGAGCTATTGAGCGATGACTCGAGTCTATTTACTGATGGTCGGATTTGACTGACCAGTTTGTCTTGCACAAGTATCTTCGATGTCTACTCGTCTCCTCCAATTTCAAAATCAAAGCATCAGTTTTGATTAGGTGGGAAATAACACTACTTAAGTTTCGATTGGTTGACTATCTAACATGGATATGGTTGCTCCTTGGACTTAGAGATATGTAAGCCTCATTACAATAAAGTGGATGGGTTCGTAACAATCATTTGGGTATAGGCCATTATTTTGAACAACTACACCTTCTCCAATTATTCAAAGGCACTTAAGTTGATTCTTGATATGAACCAAGTGCAGCCGAATTACCTAAGCTTCGCCAAGGATGTCAAGAAAACTTTCCGTTTAGTTGCAGGTTTTTCTTTTGACTTTTTTCCCTTTTTCTCATTTCCTCACCCTCATACATGGCATCGCTTGTGTGACTTCCATGATATTTATGTGCCCGGTGTCCCGTGTTGTCGAAGCTATGAGTGCTGGGGCTAAGCCGAGTACCGATTGTTAAACGAAGATGCGGGTCTCCATATAACATCAAGGTTTTAATTTTTTATTTTTTTTTACAAGACATATATTGAGTCTCATCAACCTAATATGTGATTGTGAATTTGTTAAAGTTGACCTCTCTAACCATTGCTTAGTGAAAAATGAAAACTCCAAGCTAAAAAGTTGATCCAAGATGAAATTGAGACACTTATATATGAATAATTAGGGAGGGACAAGAAGACTTGCAGATAGTTTCATTGGTTTTTGTTGTTGTAAGATTGATTGCTTTCTTTGATTTTGTTTGTAAAAGTGCACAATTAATTGATGAATAGACTAATACAATTAAATTAGTGGTTCTCTATGTTTTTCAATACCGAGAGAACGCATCGATAATTTTGTTGTGTGAGTTTACTATAGGCTTATGGGGCTTGTTTTGCTTAGGGATTCAAGAGCATCAATTACAAGTTATGTTGTGAGATCCATGTGTGTAGAAATGTTAGTTGCATAACTGACTCACATATACACTCTAGTATTGAGGTTGTCCTTCGAGATATGTATTGAGATTGTCCTTCGGGATATCGAGACACATCAATTATACAAAGTTCATGAAAGATGATAGAGGCAATTATGTTTTAAATGGAGTTGAAGTGAAAACTCAAAAATGTGGTCGTGAAGAAAGAGCGGTCTTTGTAAGATTCCAGAGTGGATGTGAGTGTTGATGAAGACCAGCTAGATAGATATGACTACATGTAATTTATGTTTCTTTTGATAATCTTTGTAATGTAAGCATTAAAGGGGGACTTAGAATAATGCTTACATTAGTATATAGGTAAGATTGTTTTGTTGGTTGTTGGAATTTTGTCGAGATATTTTCTCAACAATATTCTCCTTATTTGAAATATGTTGGATCTCATAAGCACTAGTTATGTAGCTTGTAATTTAGCTTTGAATATAATGTATGAATTATTTTTAGTAATTCTGTACACCATGTCTTCGCCTCCATTTTCCTTTTATATACAACTAAATAAATTTCAATTCATCATATTTAAGATGACTTTTTAAAAAATAATTTTATAACCATACATTTAAGTTATAATTTAAAAACTAAAAGACAAAATATATAACATTTTACACTTCCATATAATTCTTTGAAATTAAACTTGAACAACCAATTGAAATTAAACTTGAACCACCAAAACCGAGATGACACATAAGTCTTTCACGAGATTAAACTAAACGTATATGATAAAATAGTAAAACAGTAATGAGAGAGAAACTGATCATTCAAAACTTGATATATCATAACTCAGAGTTGTGATAATGCATTTTATGTAATACATTTAAAAAATTAAACTCACACAAATTTAAAACAAACGGTCCTCAAAATCTAATAGATTAAATATCCATTAGAGCTCGATCTGTAAATCGTAAAATAGTAATGACAGCGAAACCATGTGACCATTCAAAGCTCGATATATCAAAAGTCACAGTTGTGATAATACATTTTATATAATACATTTTATATAATACACAAATTTAACACAAACGGTCCACAAATTCTAATAGATTGAATATCTACTAGAGCTTGATTTGTTTATGAGAATTCGAGGCCATAACATAGCTTGATCTCTCTATGAGAATTCAAGGTAGTAATGGAATGGATTGCAATGGAACCTCAATCCGTCTCTCAGAATTCGAGGGAGTAATTGCATCGAGTTGATGATCGGGGGAACATGGCAGGAATGACCGTTGTTTTTTTATCCATCTAACAACTTTCTTCTTTGTTAGTCTCATTAATAATCTGGGCAATCTAGCCCCATAAATATCAAGCACCAATGCATTATATTGTTGTGCATATATGTAAGAGTTTGATTCAGTATTAAGGGTCACCTTGAGAGAAACCAGTGGTATCAACGACCTCCTTAGCATTGCTTATTTTCCAAATAATTATATAACCTTTTTTGTCATCTCTATATAAATATACTAAATAAATTGTAAAGCTAGTCAATTTACAAAGAGTTTATCCCTAAATAAGATTAAAAAAAAGAGAATAAAAATCCAAATCCACTCAGGTAAATTAAATCATAGCTAATCACATACTGGTTATGATAATTAATTAAATCATAGCTAATCACATACTGGTTATGATAATTGAATGGAGACTTACCTTTAAATTAAAGGGATAAGATTTCCTGCATTGTTTAACTAATTAAACTTGCTCAAATTCAATCTCGTATAATTTGAAAGATTCAATTTCATTAAAATCTCTAAATAATATATTTGAAATAGTAAAATCTAAATGGAGCAGCACTTTTTAAATTAAATTCATAATAGTATATATTATATGTTAGCTTTGTTTTGGAAAAGAATATACATTTCCATGCATAAGAATATTGTATTAGTTCTTTTGAAGAATAACATATAATTGCATACACAATGAAAATCGCTGAGGGCCTAGTTTATTTTGAATAAATTTTATATAATGACATGCAAAAGAATATGGAAAGTTGTAGTGGTTTTCCTTAGGAAAAGAATGTGTGTTTGTGATAAGGGAAATAATAGTTAATGTGATATTTATATTGGAAATACTTCCGCTCTTCTTATGTTAAATGAGGGTAATAACCATGGAGGTTTTGTAATTGTGTTTTTTGGGTAGAAGTAGGATGTAGTTGTTTCCTTCCATAATAAATGTGAAATAAGGACAAGTGAGTATTCCTTGGGCTATATTTATGTATTTTACCTTACACATGTGAGTTATGAATGCTCATAATCATACATATTTGGAAATAAATGAACATGTTTTGGTAGTTATGTGCCTTTAATTAATGTATGTGTAGTGTTGTTAAAAGAGGCATGCATGTCTCGAAACTTTGTTTACATTTTATTCATGCACATGAAAATATTTTTGAAATATCACTAGTAAAGATTACTTATTGATTAAAATTTTATCTAATGATGGTATCAAGTTTGTAATGGTAGCTATGGCAAGGAAGGATGATGACTTATGAAAAGGATATGTTATATTTAACATTATGGCAGGTAAACAACTAGTGGTCCATATGGTTAAAGGAATTTCAACTACATGAGAATCCATTGATGGGAAGACCCAGAGCACGAGGAAACAATGTTTGAGGATTTGCAGGTAAACGATATCATGATTAATGTAATATATTTTAGTTAGTTATGTTGTATTTAAGATTGAATTTCTTTGTAGCATTTTATGACAATGGTCATGGGATGGACTCCCTTACAAGCTATTCATTGAGGGATGAATACCCTCAGAAGCATTTGATAAAAATTAAATGTTTTCTTGTTTCCACCCTGCAGGGTTTCTAGTGTATATCAATGTCCAATGATGTGTTTTCCTTGTGTGTCATTCTATTCTTTGTTGCTTCCTTATATGATGAAACAATTACACCATCAAACAATGTGATTCACTAGCTTGATGAAATGAATAATGATAGTGATGTAAGATTACAATAGGGAGATAATGTTAGTATGCCATAACAATGGTTGTTAATGGTTATTTAATTTACTATTCCTTTCCTAAAGTTTAATCTATGTAGTATTGATGATGTTATCCAATGGTTAGTTTAACAAATATGGAATTGTGAATTCATATTATTACATATTGGTAATTCCGTAAATTTTTTTTATAAATTCTATGTACTTTTACACGATGTTACTGGAGGATGTTGCAAGTGGTATCAGAGAAAAATATTGCAACGTTGGCACCTTTTAGGAATAGAAAAGTGGAAAGAAGGAGAGGTATGTTGCTAGTAAGCATCAACTCAGGTATGACTCCAACAAATTACATAATTATGTATGTAATAGACTACTTTTTACATGAGATACATGATGCATATTTATAACCACATTGAAGAGTAGTAAGTAATAAAGTTTTGTTTTAAAATTGTGCTCATGATAGTTGAACATTTATGCGAATAAAAGACAATAAAAATTCTATTTCATCTATAAAAAATCTTGAGCACTCACTAGTGATAATGGGATTGACTACCAATCTTTGCAAGCATACTATTACAATAATGATTATGGTTCATCTAAAGAAAAAAAATATAATTACAATGCACTACTTGAAAAAGAATGAATGCATGCATTATTAGGTATGATAACGAAAGCATGTAGAAGGCGAGGTTGTCCTTGAAGAGCATAATAGGATGTTTTAGAAGACATTGAAAGAACCCCTTTTTGGATGTTAAAAATAAATAATGAGTTAAGTGGCAGGACTTAACTATAATGAATAATTTATGATTGAGTCATGTCATGGTTGAATTTAAGATGGCTGCAGGAAAAATTTTAAGGATGGAAATTTATTTTAAATTTTAGAAACCTTGGCAAATCTTACTTGTCCCTAGTATGCAATCTATAAAAAATTTGACAATATTTTTGTAGAAGCGTTGAAAGTTCTAATGATTTGATATTTGTCTCTACAAAATAATGGTGATTTTTAAGATAAAATAATTTTACACAATAAAATTTGGGTGAATCATTTTTGGAAAAAGTAGAAATTAGCAATTTTTTTTAAGCATTGCATATTAGCCCATTTGCGAATATTAGCCCCTAAAATTTTCTCTAGATGGTTGATATCATTGATTAGTTAGTATTGTATGCCTAAATATTTAACTTATATGGATGAATCATTTTTTATTAAAGCTTATTGCAAGTTGTAAATAAGTGATTTTGGTAATTTACTCATATTTTTGGTCTGATGGTAATAATACAATATGATAGTAATACACTATGGTAATAATATACATTAATGATGAATAATTTTTTTACATGAATGAATTTTTTCATATGCTTTTATGCATAAAAATATTGTATGCAAGGAACTACCATAATTATAATAGTGACTACCTGTTAGAAATGTATACTTAACAAGTTCTTGAAGGTTACAAAGAACTTGGATCATGATATAATAGCGCCATTAAGTGATTAATTTGATAGTATTATAGTATATTGAAATGCATTATGTATGTTCAATGAACTTAATGATATAACTAGTAGTCATCATATGTTATTGATTATGTTGTTTGTTCAAAAATTCACAAGTCTACGAATTGATGATTTGATGGTGATGTTAATTAGTATCCATTGATGATTGTTGATTAGATACATATGCATAAATGAAAAGACATGTTGCATGAGTTAGACATTATGAGAATGTGAATGGTTAAAGTAGTGTTCCCTTAATTGTTTTTTTGGAAAAAAAACTTTATGGAAAGTTGGTTTTAACATCTGGAGGATGTATCCTTACTTGTATATTAATTTTAATGCATAGAAATGGTTTATCCGAAAGAAACAGGACCAACAAGACCAATACCTTTCTGCATTGTTAAAATATTGAGAACATAGATGCATGAGAAAGTGAAATGCATCTTGAATATATTTGACAAATGTTTTGTGCATAACAACATTTTGTAGAAAGTATGGTTTTATTAAAAATAGTTGTGACTAATTTTTATAATGTAATTATGTTGGGGTAGCTTAGTGGCAACATAAGAACTTGTGAAAGGTATAATGTTGCAGTGTGAATTGCAACTGCAAATGAGAAACTATAATATTTAATGTTACAATATGCAAGATTGGTATTGTTTTTTTAAAGTGGCATGTTCATAATTTTGTGAAACTTTGAAATGAATACCGCATGTATGATATGAGATGTTAGTTATGAATTCCTATCAAAACCACTTTTAAAATTTATGGGAACCATGTTAAGGGTCAAGTATGAATCCATGATGTACATAAATGTTTATTTTTCTTTAATGATAATGTGCATATGGTCATTTATGTACATTACAGTGGGAAAATGTGTTCAAGAGAATTTCATATGCTATATAATTATGGAAAGTTGTGAAAGTCCAACATGCCTTGGGATGATGAAGGTTTCCTACCCATATTTCCTCTCCCTAGAGATAAATGATCTTAGTAACAGAAAATAGTTGGAAGAGATGATGAACAGGGGGGAAATCCTGAGACAACTCTATTGGTTTTGGAGCCTGTTGGAGAAGACCCAAAGCGTGAGATGTTGGAATCTAAATTCATCACAAACATGACGTTGTTGGAGGAATAGGAAAGATGCTTGCAAGAGGAATCCTATGTTAGACCTAGTGTCGTCACTATGAGAGAACTGTTCAAAATGTGAAATTAGCTTAGTCTGGTTATGGAAACTAGTTCCCATTGATTGGGAGGAGAATTCTTTAGCCCATAGTGGCTCTCATAGCCGAACAAGTTCACTAATCAAATAAGTGATATCTTAAAAATTAGTTTTTCATATGATTGTGTAAGAATTTTATTTGCATCTTAACATGAAAGGAGCCTAGAGATCGGAAAGGAATTATTAGAAGTGTAAGTTACTTTACTATATTACCAATCTTGTGAATTCCTTTAGAAGGGGCTAAGATAATATGCACTTGATGCAACTATTATTGAGAAATCTAGCGCCAACTAAGTTAGGTTATTTCTCTTTCTTTCGTAATTGATTGTGAAGTCCGTTTAATTATCTTGATTATATTCTTATTTGCCTTGATAATTATTATGTTATTTTCATCAAACAACTATTAAACCATAAAGAATAAGGAGACAATACAACACAAACTGTAGCCACTGACCAGCGCCGAAACCTCCCCACATGAGAGGAAAACCGACAATAATTCTTCTTCTTATAAAATCTTCAATTGATGAATTCCAAGACCTATGAACCTTGACCAAAACCCCTCCAAGAAAAAGTTAAACCTTTCCTATTAATGATATTTCCTTCTGACAACTTCAACCTCAACATCTTTTGCAAATTCAACCCCCCAACAAATACTTCTGCAATTTTGACTTCCCAGAATATTCTTCTATGATTTTGACCTCCAACAATTTCTTCTACAGAAACCCTAGATTACATGTGTGGCTAGAATATGGATGAATTTTCCTTCTTTCTCCTTTGTTTGAGATGGAATCTTGATCAATTGGGCATAATTTGAGGTGTCATGTGGGACCATGTGATTAGGCCATGTGGCATGCTCTCATTGTCCGCATCATGTGGTACTTTTGTCACTTCTCATGTGCCGATTCGTGGTGCTGCCACATCATCCACTTGTAGTTCCACCTAGTTTGCTAATTGGAATTCCACATTAGCTTTGTGGGTCCCACTAGACCTACTGACTTTGATGCCATGTTTCATCTGCATAGCTTGTCACTTGGTAGAATGTTAACTTTGACTTTGGTTTTTTCTCAATTTGACTGAAACATTGACTGAGCATAACTTTCGCATACAAAATTAGATTGAGGTGTCATTTGCATCGTTGGAATCAAGAAGATGATCTTTACTCTTTAGTCTTAGTTTCAATGAAATATAAAGACTTTTATTTTTAATGCTTTCTAGAGACACGTCGATCATTCCTCCCCACTGAGGATCTTTTGGCCCTCCAAAAGCATAAATACAATATCAATCTAATGTATTGCCTCATCTACACAACAAGTTCCCTAACATGACATACTTCCTTCTCTTTCACCATTGTACTTTGGAGCCATAAGTGATGAACTGACACATGTATCCTATGCAAACCTGTAGTACAGATTGCAAAATAAATGTTCTTTTACATGACCTATCATGACCTAAGAAAACCCTATACCTACCAAGAGTTTATAACACATTCCTTGTTTAAGTTTACATCAGAATCATAATAGAAACTAATATCCCAACTATCAACAAAAATGCCAAAAGCATCATCATGTTTCTTTAATAAGTGATGGAAAACACATCATCACTTTTACAATTATTTTGCAACATATGATTTACAAAAATGTGGCCATAACAAGCTACTATCTCTAATGAAACCACCTATCACTCATCAAAGTGAATGGATCATTATTATGGATTTGATTCTCTTGTTGAAAAGATTTATTGATTGGTTCTTGCATATGCACTTTGTCCCTCTTGGGACACTGCTCTAGATGGAGCTCTCAACATGTGGTTCTTTGATGTCCACCTCTCTTGCAATGACTACAAAAAATCTTCTTCCTCTAGACTTGCTTAACCTTCTTCCTTCCTTGATGTGGATAAGGCATTTCACGTCTCATTCTCTTTCTTACTGCCATCCTCTTCCAACACTTGAGAATAACATGGTTATACAGCCCCCAAAAAATACATGGTTTTCTATGCCACAATTTATGGTCATCATTAACAACGTTTCTGTAATCAAAAGGAAAATTAGCATGATGAGACTTTTTATACCTCTATTGGTTGTCTCTGGTGCGAATATGGTGAGAAGAACTTGCCTTAGCTTTTTCTCTATAATGTGCACTGTCATGGGAAGATTGTGATGTATTTTAGCATCCTTTTTCCTCGATGGTTTCGATAATGACTTGGATTCTTTGCCTGAAGAAAACCTACCATCTGCTTCCTTCGAACACTCTCCTTCAATGTATCCAAATCCTGGAAATCTAGGCCTTTGTACAACTTCCAATGGCTGAGTCATCCCTTGGCCATTAACACCAACTCCTCCTCTTCTATACCCCATATTGGTAAGGAGTCTCATGCCAATTCTTGAAATGGGTACCTCTATGATTCCAACAAAAATATCATTGTGTGAAAATGAAACTAAAGAACTACCAACATTGATTACCTCAACTGTTGATTCTGAAATAGGTGATGATGGCTTCACTAAGCCTTCGTTGTGCTTAAACTTTTCCAAGGCCTCTTCCATGGTTCATACTTGAATCTGTAATCTTTGCTTCTCCTCTTCTTCTTCTTGTAGAAGTCTCTAAAATTTAGCATTTTCTGCTTGAAGGATTTCGTTAATATCTTCATTTAAATGATGAGAATAATATGAATATGAAGTGTATTCACTCAAAAATGGAGATGGAACATTTTCCTCTTCTCTCTCTTTCTCATGTTCCTCTTTTTCCATTTTCTCTTTATAATCTGCATACATTATATCTACCATGTGTGCCATCCTAAGGAGGTACTCATAGAAATATTTGTGATCCTCCATTTTGATTATTGTTGCACGTTCAATCTTTGGTTATCATTCACACTCGTAATTCACATCAGCAAGAAGACTACTCTGATACCAAACTTGATCCAGATCTTTTCACTTCAAAGATGCATACAAAATTTCTTTTAAAACGGCGTGTAACCATAAGATGCATATACATAAAGGAAACAAAAATAAACAACAACCATAAGAAGGAAAGACAAAAATAAAGTTGATGATAGAGTTCACCCAATGTGGGTTATGTCTCCG
Organism: Pinus taeda; assembly: GCA_000404065.3. Lineage (NCBI taxonomy): Eukaryota > Viridiplantae > Streptophyta > Pinopsida > Pinales > Pinaceae > Pinus > Pinus taeda. The sequence goes on from APFE030577961.1 coordinate 29,335, forward strand.
AGCCTTGTGTCAAAAGAGGGGGGTCGTTTCATTAAATGTTGCAAGATGATGATGAGTAAATGATGTATTCTTTGTCAATACAAGGAAGAACTCTCTTAACTAGAGTGGCATTTCTCTCCATGAGACATTCTCCTAAAAGAACTCCCACTCATATAATCTCTCCTTCATCATGACAAAATATCACACTCACAAGAATTGGAAAACAAGGATCTTCTAACAAAATGGAATACATGGATCTCTCAACATCAAATCATCATCTCGACAAATATATATATATATATATATGGCATCAATTCATCTTATACCACCACTTCTGGGGACGGCTAAAAAGTGCATAACTTTGTTGATGAAATAGACATCTTGGTTGAATTTCTAGTGAAAAATTGTGAACTCTAACTGTAAACTCGTCCCCTTTCTCACTCGGTCAAATTTGGGCTCCCCATGAATCTCAAAGATTCTCCAAGATTCTCTTAATTGGGTTGACTAAAATTTAGCTGCTTAGATGAAGAAATTGATCACACCAATACGTTCCTTATGAAAAACTAAGAAAAATGAGTATCAAGTCAACATGTTTCTCAAACTATCAAAATTTGCCCCTATGGGAATCTTAAAGATCCCTCATATAGAATATTCTTTAGAATATTCCCTAACATATGCTCTAACAATATTCTTAGAATATTCTTCAGATTCATTTCTCCATTGGCCTACCTACACCCTCATCTCTCATGTATTCTCCTTGGTTCCCTTTGAGCCATTTGAATGACATTTTATAACAAAGTGTGAGGGTGAATAAAACAAAGTGTGAGTGTGAATGGTTGGCATAGTCGTATTAAGTTACTTGTTGTTGGAGAGGTTTTGGGTTCAAAACCCATGGACTCCCAATTTTTCTTTAATATGGTTTTAAAGCAATTTTGGTTTTAATATGGTTTTCAAACCATATAATATATGGCAAATGTACGTCCATATTGTAATGACTCCCCAAACCATAAGAATGAGGAAAAAATTGATTTTTTACCATGCTAAACCCACTTGGCCCTAATTTGAGGTGCCATGTGATTAGGCCATGTGGCAGACTCTCATTGGTTCACATCATATGTCACTTCTATCACTTACTTACCATGTTTTGACTCGTGGTGCTGCCACATCATCTACTTGTGGGTCTACCTGGTTTGCTAATTAGGCTGCCACATTAGCTTTGTGGGTCCCACTAGACCTGCTAAATTTGATTCCGCATCTCATGTGTATGGCCTGCCATATGGCAAAATGTTGACTTTGACTTTGACTTTTTCCCAATTTCATTGAAACTTGGACTAAGGATAAATTTCACATACAAACTCAGATTGAGGTGTCGTTTGCGACCTTGGAATCATGAAGAAAAAATCTACACTCTGGTCTTAGTTTGAACAAAATCTGGAGATTTTTATGTTTGATCATTTCTAGAATCACTTGGAACATCAAAGCTAAGATGCTAGTATCCTTTAAAAGAAAATGGATGGTTATAGTGGTTTTCCTTTAGGAAAGAATGTGTGCTTATGTGATAAGAATCATAGTAATGTGGTACTTATTTAACATGCTTTGATAATTATATGCTTATAATTAATGTATGAGCAATATTGTTAGAGGAAGCACATTGCGATATATTATTTACATTTCATGTTTGTACATTAATAGATGTTGAAGGATCACTTTTAGAGATTGATTGTTGATTGATTAGTGCTTTATCTAATCATGATATGAAAGTTTGTTGACAACAACAATGAAAGGAAAGGATGACGACTTGTGCAAGGAATAAATTATGTTTAACATTGTTGCAGGTAATGGACTAATGGTCCATGCAAATTGGGGAGTGCAAGCTGCAAGATGGTCCACTGATAAAACAAGTAGGCCAGAAAGATATAAAGATTGAAGGTTTATTTTATAAATGATATCAAGATGATTATAATAGATTTTAGCTGGATATATTGTATTTTAATAATATATCTTTGTAGGATTTTATGAGAATGGTTAAAGGATGGACACCCTCATAAGCCATTGAGTGATGGGTGAACACACTCACGAACGTTTAATAATAAAATTAAGTCTTTGCTGGTTTTCACCCTACGGGGTTTCAAAGGTATATTGGTGTTCAATGATGTGTCTACTTATTGTGTTAGTTTGATAATGTTGATTCCTTCCATGATGCAACATTTATAATAAGAAGTATGCAATTTACTAATCTAGTTAAAGGAATCATGAAAATGATGCAAAGTTACATTAGAAAGTTTATGTTAAAATGCTACAACTCGTTATTATTCATTATGTAACTTATTATTCCTTTACTAACGTTACTCTATGTAATGATGAATATTTTATCTGATGGTTAATTAGGAATATGGAATAGTAATTTGGTTAGTTACCTATGGGTAAATTGTGTACAGATTTGTAACTCCTTACATTTTTATGCGAGTTTACCGGCGATGTTACATTTACGAAGCATCAAAAGGAATCAAATATTTTGAGATGCAAACTTCTTTTAGAGTGAAAGGAAATCTGATCCCTCTCAATGTTTGATAGATCCGGAGTTAAGATGGATCTATGTTGGTCTCCTAGTAGTTATGTCACTTTTGTAAAATTGTCATATGAACAAGTGTCATATAAAGTAGCTTATGTTTTTTTTCCACATATGGCATTTATAAGTCGAACTATACGAACAAAGTCTATTTACAAATTAGGAATCTCCTTGTTAGATTAAGGTAAAATGTTATTTGCAAATTATGAATCTCCTTGTTAAATTAAGGTAAAGCTCAATGATTAAGAACCTTGTTCCATATTTTTTTAAATAAATATACATATGTGTGTTTAAGTTATATATTGTTGAACCTAGTGTGGAAACTAATATTTTTATTTCTTCAAATAACATAACCCACCTAAGTCCATATTAATTTTGGTTTGCCTAATTTTATGATTTTTTT
>APFE030577961.1:36397-62814 GCA_000404065.3 Pinus taeda
TACTTATGTTACTTATAAATATATTATACTATATAAAATCATCTTAAAAAAGTAGTTAACTATAATGTCATTGAATTTCCATGATATGAAATAATGTATTGACATTTAAATAATTCCTAAGTATTATTTCTCCACCTTCTACTCATGTGAAGTTGGCATAAGAATGTTTATTCTTGGTTAGATTATTGGAGATTACAGCATCTTGCAAAATTAAGGTAAGATTAAAAATATTATTACTTCCAAATCTAAAGAGAAATTTGGGAAATAAAGAGTGCGAGGGAAGAAGGAAAGCATGATATTATAACAAAGAGAACAACTCCAATCTCAAAACCCAACATTATCTCTACCTCAACCAGTGTTAAGAAGAATAAAAAAATTTCCAAGATTAGAACTAATTCTCACGAGATTCATAGTGAAATTGGTTGTTGGCCGGTTTCTTAAACACCATGTGATGAAAGAGTTTGTCATATATGCAAGCCTAGGAGGTTTGAACATGAAAATAACTCTCTCATAGATTATCCTTCTTATACTCGTATTTGATTTATTTATTTTTTCACACTACCAACTTTCTTGACTTTTTAACTTGACAAAACTATGTTGGTGTAGGAGTGCTTCTCTCAATTATTTTCGAGCATAGAAATAACATGTTAAAGAATTCTATTTAATCTCTTACCTTTTTAAATTTCGATAGATCATATAGGTCTTAGTGGACATTCATCTTCATAAGGCTAATGTTTTCAAAATATAAAAAAATTTAATATAGTTTGAAAAACATAAAAATAATTATCCTCTGATAAGGGTGTTGGGCGATGTGATGTTGGAAATTGGGCGGGAAGTCCACAACCCCACCGCCTCCCACAATATTTAAGAAGGGGGACGACATGGCCAGCCTACCCCATGTAATACACATGTGAACCATTCCCACTTCATTCATTTTTATGTCAAACCTTTCTCTGTTAAATTTCTTTGTGAGGAGAGACCTTTCTCTTCAGCATTTCTAGTGTTCTTAGGCTCCTCCCCCACCATAGGTGGGAAATTTCTCTTAGTTTCCTAGCAATGACGGTTTGTGTGTGGTGAAAATATTACAAATCCATGACATAATTCACGATATTTTTCTAAGTCATGGTCACTTGTCTTTGGCAATGGAGTGGAAATGACCTATGTATACATGTAAGGAAACTTAGCCTCTAAGCTTGGATGTTACTGCTACTCACATGGAATGTTCAATATTGGTATTAAGATATGTTTTGGATCTACAAAAGCTTCATTCTTCTAGACTTTAAGGACTACTGTAGAGGTAGATGTTGAGGTAGTTAGCGGCATCATCTTGTCTTAAATGCATGTGAATTTGCAGACTCGAGTTAAGCGGGCTAGTTATATCAGGGTAGTATATTACTCTTTGGCTCAATTATTTTATTCTCTTGCTCTATTTCTTTCTGGTGTAAGCTTGGAGGATATGTCTTAAATTCTACTGGGGTGCATTACTGCTTACATTATGGTGTCTCCTGGTGAATGTGTGACCCTGCCAGAAGTTTTTCATCTGCCCTTTTGATTTGTTGGTCCTTATCTACATGTTGGCATAGGCTACCCTGGATTTCCGGTATCTTTTGGTTTTACCTTCTCTTTGGCCCTTTTAGTCTCATTCCTTTCAATCTTGGGTTGCTGTGGGATAGATTTCTTGCCTAGATTTTATCTTTTTGGTGTAATATGTTGTAGTAGAAAATGTGTAGTTGTTAGGGAGATGGAAGCACAAGCACCTCGGGCAGGTTGTGTACCCAATCCCATGCCTAGGAAGTTAAAACTATCTTCAATTATGTTACCCCCCTGAATTTCACAAAGGAATCTACCAGCTTGAATCCCCCACCAACAACGGCTTTCAAGCTTATTATGACTCTGAAATCTTAGAGGAGGTAGAAAAATGGGTTCTTGACCCTAGTCATACTAGGGGTAAACAGACCTAGTACATAAACTCCATCACCCTCCATTGGAAGATGAAACCTCTTCTAGGCATGGCCTTGAAAGAGAAGCATGAAGACCATAATGATATCATCTCTTCCTTCAATGGAATGAAATAGGTGCAATGATATCAACACTCTTGTATGACTAGTTGGATTTTTGGCTAGCCCACCTAGAAATTTACCTTGAATGTGAAGTTAAACCTCCTACTCCTACCAATACAAGTGCCTGAGACCTAGCTCTAGGGACCACTTCAGATTCTTGATATAATGATATGTCTTAGTGGTTGGTTTTCTTCTTTATATATTTCAATATAAGGTAGTTTTAGTAGTTTTCAACAAAAAAATGTTTCTATATTGTTATACTTGAACATTTGTTAAAGATCAACAAATGTGGGTTTCTTTGAGGTAAATTAAGAACAAACACTTTATGAACTATAATACATTTGATAATATATATTGAAATTTTGAAATAATACAATCTTAATTAAAAAAATGGTATATGAAAATATATTAAGTTAATTGATAAAAAAAGGGAGTAAAAATCAAACTTAAATATCACCATTTTTTTTAAATAAAAAATATTTAAGTAAAAAAGCATTATATTCAGTTTAAAAAAAAAAATAGAAAGGAGAAAATGAAGATTATAATTTAACAACCAAAATGTTTACCTAAAAATATTTTAATCATTAAATACAATTAATATGTTTAATTAATCATCTCACACAATCATTTAATTATGAAAATATTTTTAAATTTTATTTATTTTAAATTTTTATCATTAACAATCAAATTTGCATACAAATGTCATGTTTTGTCAAAAATAATTTAAAATTTATTAAAACTATGTCAAAGAAGAATGTGAATAGGGAAAATTATTATATGTAAAAAACATTTTACATTTATTCATTCAATTAAAAAAATTATATAGAAAATCGAACTAAAATCGATTTGAACTTAGGAACTCGGAGCTCTGAAAACGCGTGGAATTAGGGTTGTTGCAGGATTTCAGATTTGGAAGCCATGGAGGGGCGAGAAGGGGGGAGCTCCATTCCCTCCTACAGTCATGTTGTAGCAAACCGATTCAAGAAGCCCATGGAAGTAGAAACAGGGGGCATAGACAAAGGAAAACAGGAAAACAACAGAGTACAGAGGCAGGTAGAAACATTGGAGGAAATCAAACGAGAGAAGGGTATAGGAGTAGACAGTCAGAAGGCTAAACCTAGTAGTAAGACAGGACCATGTAAACCTAAGGCTTCCATCGCACCCCGTGTGGTGTTGAGTGCTCTAGCACTATAGGCACACAGGGAGCACATGGAAACTTATGCATTGATTTGTAAATTAATGGGGTTCTAGCCAACAGAGAAGGCACTACACGCATGGATAAAGAACCATTGGAAACCTAAGGGAGAAATAGAGCCACACCTTGGATCCAAGGGTTTCTTCACAGTTGTGTTTGCAAACCTAATGGATAAAGATCGAGTGTTTGAAGGAGGTCCTTACTTCTGTGCAGTTGTAGGACTCTATATGAGGCCATGGGTAATGAACTTTGTTCCAAAGTGAGAAACATTTACTTCGGTGCCAGTGTGAGTAAGATTATATTCCCTACCTCTCGATTACTAGCTACCAGAATCATTAAAAGACATAGGTAATAAACTAGGGCATTTTTTAAAAATATCAAAAGCCACTATGCAAGGAAAATATACCTCATTTTCTAGAATATGCGTGGAAATGGACCTTTCTGGGGTTTTTCCAGACGAAATAATTTTAGAAGTGTTTGATTAAGAATGGGTACAGGCGGTGGACTATGAGCATGTACCCTTCAGGTGTCGTAAATGCCATGAACATGGGCACCTCTTCAAAGACTACCCTTTAAGTAAAATGGAGGGAAACATAAAAGGAACCTCTGATAAAGAGACTGAAAGCTTTACCAATGTGGGGGGTAGAGGAAAAGGAGGGAGAAAAAAGAAATGCTATGAGGAAAAATAGCCTAGTCATAACAGGTTCAAGATATTAGAAGAAGAAGAGGGGGATGAAGGAATGAATCAAGTAATTAAGAACAATCAAGTAGAGAAGGAAAAGGATGAGAGCATGGAGGAAAGACCTAATAAAAGCCAGCAAAGGGAGGATCTGCCAAGCACTATGGAACTTGATAGGGACCAAGAGATGACCCCAAGCGAAGTGGGTACAGAGGATCTTGAATTGCAAGACATACTGGAAAGGGAGCATCTCGATCTAGAAAAGTTCCTAGAGGAAGGAACAACTAGAGGAGTGGATTCGCTACCTCAAGATGAATTTAACAAAGTACAACAGCTCTTCCTCTGGAGAACGCAGGCAAAGGGAGCAAGAAACAAAAGGAACTATGATAGTCAGGACAATGAAGGGGTTAAAACTATGGAGGCTACAGGGGGAAAAACTCCCAAGAATCCAAGAAGGAAAAGAGGAAGAAGAAAACATAATGAGCTGCTGATTGAATGTGGAAAACTCATGATCAACTCAGGTATGATGAAAGACCTAACTAGTTACTCCTTTACTAATCTTTCATAATGCAGCTTATAACATGGAATATTAGGGGTCTAGGAAGCAAAAGGAAACAAAGAAATCTCAACAATAGAATGAAAGTAGAAAAACCTGATATGATATTTATTAAGGAAACAAAATGTTCAATAGAAAAAATAAGAGAAATACATAGGAAATGGCAGATTAAATATGAATATCTAGAAGTTAAAGCAGATAAAACAGCAGGAGGAATTCTCACACTTTGGAACCCTCAGAAAATAGGAATCCTAGATGCTAAAGCATCCAGGAACTATCTACTAGTGGTCATACAACCTCTAGGGGACAAGGAGGTTTATTTGATTACAAATGTTTATGGTCCTCAAAAGCCTGAAGACAAACTCGAGCTTCTCACCTCACTGGAGGAATTAAGAAATAGGAATTTGAGTATACCCTCAATTCTGGGAGGGGACTTTAACATGATTAGGTCCCTATCAGAAAAAAAGGTGGAACTAGACCACTAGGCAGAGATTCCATAGCATTTCAAAATTTCATAAACAACATGATGCTAGTAGATACAGAGACAAGTAATGGTATCTTCACCTGGAACAATAAAATGGGAGGAGAGTCTCAAGTGGCCTCAAAATAGGACATATTTATTATCTTGGCGGACCTCATCCTTACAGGCCCTGAGTTGTCAGCTACGATACTACCTTTTGGTGGCTCAGATCACTAGCCTATTCAACTTGAAGCGTCCTTTATAGGAACTCCAAGAAGCAGACCTTTCAGGTTTGAAAACATTTGGCTTACCCATCCTAACTTTATCAGTAATATTAAAAAATGGTGGACAGAGGATATGCAAGTTCAGGGCACAAAAATGTTCCTCCTGCATAAAAGATTGAAACACATCAAACTTAGGCTTCAAGGTTGGAATAAGAATTAGTTTGGCAACATTTTTGAAGCCAATAAAACAGTTGAATGAAAGTTACAAGAAATTAACAAGATCCTCATAACATATGGCTTCAATGAGGAAAGAAAGGAACAAGCTGGCCACCATCAACAAGAATGGGAAGGATTATGCAAACAAGAGGAGATATTCTAGAAACAGAAATCAAGGGTACTATGGTTAAAAGAAGGAGAAAGGAATACTCGGTTTTTTCAAAAATCCACCATGGCTCATAGGTCTCATAACAGGATTTCCAAAATCAAAGATTCTCAAGGAAATCAACTCAATACCCACAAAGAAACAGAAGTTGTTCTGGTTCAACATTTCCAAGGCATAGCTGAGGAACCTCTTTTAGACAGATCTCAATTCATCAATGAATTTACAAAGCACATTCCTAAGCTCATGACAAGAGAAGAAAATTATAATCTAAATAGACCAGTGAATGAGGAGGAGGTCAGTGGAGTCATCAAAGAGATGCAAAAAGGAAAAGTGCCAGGTCCAGATGGCTTCAATGTTCGCTTCTTTAAAGCATGTTGGGGAATAGTCAAGCACGATATCATCGATGTGGTAGAGGACTCAAGGAAAAGCAAAACTGTCTTGAAGGCGCTCAATACCTCTTTCATATCCTTGATTCCAAAACAAGTTAATGCTATGACACCAGACAGATTTAGACCAATAGCATTATGCAATGTGGTGTACAAAATTATTTCCAAAATAATTGCCAATAGGCTTAAGCCCCTTCTTCCAACTCTCATGTCTGAGGAGTAAACTGGATATGTGGAAGGTAGGCAAATTCTCAACAATATCATTCAAGCTCACGAGTTGGTTCACTCACTTAAGAACAATAGGCAGGCAGGAATGATTATACAACTTGACATAGAAAAGGCTTATGATAAGCTAAGTTGGGCTTACATCAGGGAAGTTCTAATAGCTTTTGGCTTCGACCATAATTGGATAAGATGGGTAATGGCCCTTGTAACTACCTCCAGTTTCTCAATACTGTTAAATGGTTCACCATCCACAATATTCAAACCTTCGAGAGATCTTAGACAAGGAGATCCACTCTCACCCTTCCTCTTTACTCTCATGATGGAAGGTCTTGGAAATGTTATCAAATTTTCCAAAGCAGAAGGTCAAATCCATAGTCTCAAACTTACCATGAATGGAAAGGCTTTGACCCATCAACAATTTGTGGACGATACCATGATGTAGGGTATTCCCATGGTCAAGGAAGCTCTAACCTACAAACAAATCCTGAGAGACTTTGCAAAGACTGCGGGTACAGAGGTAAGCCTCTCCAAATCAAGGATATTCTTTTTTAATGCTAACATTGTTATTCAGAGACATATTTTTAGAATTCTAGGCTTTCAGAGAGATATAATACCCTCCAAATATTTGGGAGTACCTCTAACAGACAAACCTTTGAGCAAGGAAGTTTGGGAGCCTATGACCAATAAGCTCCAAGACAAAATTCGAAAATGGACAAACAAGTCTTCAAATTTAGTAGGACGACTAGTGCTCATGAAAGTTGTCCTTCAAACAGTTCCCATCTTTATGTTTTCATCCCTTCCAGCTCCTAAAGGAGTTATGCAACAATGCAAAAATATCCAAAGGGATTTTCTTTGGGGCAAAGGGGAAGAGAAAAAAATGGGCTTTGGTAGCCTGGGAAAAGATCTGTAAACCTAAGACACATGGAGGTTTGGGACTTGATGATGCTGAAATACTTAAGAAAGTTTTAGGGGAAAAACTATGGTGGAGATGGCTAAAAGATTCAGCTTCACCTTGGGCCAAAATTTGGAAACAGAAATATGCAAACAATTGGCAAGAAAGGGATCACATTAGAATGTCTCGGCTCACCAAGGGCTCCCACATCTGGGACAAATCTTGGGAGAATAGAGCCATTGTTCAGAAACACAGTTTCTGGGAAATAAGGGCTAGCAAATTTGCATGGTTTTGGGAAGATAATTGGCAACAGGAACCTAAACTAGTAAGAGAAGGATTCACCAATCTCAAGAGCGATACTGACAATGTTGGAAAAATCACCGCACCTCTATAGAATCCATAATTTCTACCCTGGGGATCCTAGTTACTGGGTTGTAATGTTTACCACTACCTGCAGGTTTTGGTGTAACGGCAAACCTCCACATGGTATCAGAGCGAGGTTTCGATCCTGGGACCTGTGTTTGAGGGGGATGTTGGAAAAATCACCGCACCTCTATAGAATCCATAATTTCTACCCTGGGGATCCTAGTTACTGGGTTGTAATGTTTACCACTACCTGCAGGTTTTGGTGTAACGGTAAACCTCCACAGACAACAAAGGGCTACCTAGGGTAAATGACTTCTGGGATTAGGGAAAAAGTGAGGGAAAATGGAGAATATGGAAGAACCTGTTATATAGTGATGACTCCCCATTGAAGGCACAAGCATAAGCTTTAACAACCATCTTGGTATAGAGAAAGATTCTGACATCAGTTGATTCAGACCAGCTAAGATGGGGCAATAACAATGAAGGTAACTTCAACCTCAAAGAGGCCAAGTGCATAGCCTTGGACTTGATCATCAAAACCCGAATTGGGTATGAAATACCTTTGGCATAACCAAAGTTGGATGAAAATTAAACTGTTCATGTGGTTAGTGCAACATAAAAAACTTATGACCTGGGAAAATCTTAGGAAAAGAGGGGTATATGGCCCATCTAGATGCCAGCTATGTGAATTACAAGAAGAAACTATGGACCACCTACTCAATTTCTGCTCATTCACATCCACCCTGTGGAACTGGGTAGCTACAATATTCAGACAAACAAACAGGGACAGGGGTAGCATCACTAGTACTTTGAAGAAGTGGAGGAAAAATTTCTCTGATAATGAAATAATCAACAAAGCTTGGGCTTTAATTCCGAGCTTTCTAATCTTGGATGTCTGCAAAGAACGCAATAACAGAGTATTTAAGAATAGGAAAGGTTCTCCCCAGAACATCATGGCTCAGATTTTAACATAGCTCAATGAGACAGTAGGGACCCTCATTAAGAACCCCCCTAAGGACCAATAAAAATATTCGGATGTGCAGATACTACATCATTTAGGTCTTTAGGGGCTTGTCCCTTAGGGAAAAAACACGAATGTAAGTCATATATTAACTGATAAGGATTTCTGGCAACCTCCCCCTCAGGGTTTTATGAAATGCAATATAGATGGGACCTAAAGAGGAAACTCGGGTATGGCAAGGTATGGAGGAGTAATAAGAGATGAAAAGGGTTTCATAAAAACCATCTTTCATAGTCATTTGGGAAAAGCCACTAACAATATGGTAGAGCTCATGGCGCTTGAGCAATGCCTTGAAATCCTAATGGACTTAAATCTTCATAATACCATAGTTGAAGCTGATTCCGAATTGATTATTAACTCGATAAAGAAAATTTTCTGTGGCTTAGCTCTAGATAAAGTCTCGAGACACTAACGACTTCTGCAAGTTTATCGACAAATTCAATCCCACCTGCAGAACATGATAACCCTTATTTTTACTCATGTGCACCAAAAAGACAACAAAGTAGCAGACATTTTAGCCAATGAAGGCATTCTCTATGCTAAGAGCAATAAAATATATGATTGGAAAGAGATCCCTCAAGGCAGATTGAGGGGAGATTGCCTCAGACAGGCGAACGCTGACGGGGAATTCTATCTAAGCAGGGGAAATTAGAAGGTTGTAGACTAAAGGAAACAAGGGAATTTGGAGCTCTATGGTAAAGCAATGCATGGAATTATGCAGACAGGATTTCGGGTCTTCGGGTGGGAATCTATACGCAGAACTCTACAAACCCAAACTTATTGAGTGAGAGTCAATTTAAAGGACAAGTCTTTTTTATAAAAATAAAATTCTGTAAAATTCGCCTTTGAATTAGCTCTGCTAGGTGCTTGGTTAATGTACTGGAAGTTTGACAAATTTGAGGCAATCCTAGCGATTTCACATGGAAAATTACAAGGAGGATACCAGGTTGAGCGGAGCTGAAATTAACATAAACGTTGGCTTTATTTGACTTCAGGTCCGAGCGCAATGTTAATTATCATGCTTGTTAATCAGCAATGTCAGGATCGGTGGATTTTAGGTGGATAACTTGCTCGAGGGTTATCCCCCCAGGAGGACCCGAAATCATTTTAGGGCGGTATCTATTTACTCATGGGGTCTTTTTCAAAGCTTAAGGAGAGTGCTTGTTAGCTTTCCAATATTGATCCTCATCCATCAGATCTTTAGAGGAAGATCGAACGGTCTTGATGAGTGATTGAATTTTGGAGGTCATTTTTTTATGTTTCGTTGGCCCATGGCCCGAAGTGTGGGCCTTTGGCTCTGTGCCCAAGGATGTGTGAGGCTCGTTAACTTATGGCCCACATATCCTTTGGGTTTGTGTGTACTTTATGTATTTCGTTTTTACGTTATAATGAAAAAGAAGGACTAACTCTTGCATTAGCAGCAAATTTTTTTTATATATAAATGCATTAATACACAATAAACTCCATTTATCAAGAGAATATTGTATTCATATATAAAATAAATAACTATATATTTGAATTAAATATTTTAAATTTAATTAATTTGTAGGAATTTACAGGGTAAGTTCCTCAGACAGAACACCAAAGGACACTGCTCACAAATAGATCACAGATTAATACACCAGTATTGTTGACGTGGTTAAAACCCTCAAAGAGGAAAATAGTCCATGGCCTGAACCAATGCGACCACTTCAGACAATTTATTAATAAAATAATGAAAATTTACATAAGCTTCTCTCATGAACAGTTACCCTACAAATGATCCTCCATGCTCTTTAAATAGAGATCATGGACCAATCAAGTGTTAAGCCACATATCAAGTGTTGGTAATACCAAGGAGAGAATGAACCATCGGATCACTACATATTGTGACCATTGGATTGTAAGTTACAAAAGTACATAGTAAAGAAACACACTTTACCTAAATCTGCACTAGACCAAGTTATAATTAACTATTTCCTATGTGTCAGAATATCCTAACATCCCCCCTTAATAACAACTTGGGATAGGATTGAAGGATGTACAAATATGACACAATAAGAGAAGGAAGGAGGCATTAGAGCCTATCCCCCCTTACTGACAACTTCCTGAACCCTAACCATAAATCGAAGTTTAGTAAACGTTGCCTCTGTGAGAGCCTTTGTAAAGATGTCTACAATTTGATCATCTGTTGAAAAATATTGCACTTCAAGAACATGGTCGTGAATGAGCTTTTTGATGAAGTGCATGTGCAGTTCAATGTGTTTGCTGTGCTGATGTTGGACTAGATCTTTGCATAGTTGAATGGGACTTTGATAATCACACCAAAGTGTAGTCGGATGATGCTGCTGAAAGCCAAACTCTGACAGGATCTGACAAAGCCATAGGGCTTCCTTACTAGCTTCTACAGCACCATGATACTCTACTTCTACTGAAGAAAGAGAAATGGCACTTTGTTTCTTGCAAGCCCATGTAATAGGTCCTTAACCAAGAGTGAACACATAACGTGTAGTAGACTTCCAATCATCAGGGTCACCATCCTAATCAGAATCAGTGAAACCAACCAATAGAGGAGATGCTTCTGCACTATAATGAATCCCAAACGGAAATGTACCTTTAACATAACGAAGTATTCTTTTAGCTACTTTCCAATGACTTTCATGTTGCTTTTGCATAAACTGAGCAATAATGCTAACAACAAAGGAAAGGTGAGGATGAGTATGGGTCAGATACAAAATGTTTCCTACAAGTTGATGGTATAACGTAGCATCAACTTCAGGGGAAGTACAAGTGACTGAAAATTTGGCTCTAGACTAAAAGGGAGGAGGGGTTGGCTTATAGCCTTCCATGTGAAAATGGCATAGAAGATCACAGGCATACTTGGACTGGGAAAGGGAAATACCTTCCTTGGATTGCGAGACTTGAAGACCAAGAAAATAATGCAAGTGTCCTAAGTCTATCATTTCAAACTTCTTTTTAAGGTTGGAATTCACATGGTTTATAAGGTTGGGATCATTACCAGTAAGGATAATATCATCAACATAAAGAACAAGAATGATAAGGGACTTGCCCACTTTCTTGGTGTAGACAGTATATCAAGATGACACCTAGAAAAGCCAGTTTCTAAAAGAAAGCTATCCATTTTGGCATACCAAGCCTGAGGAGCTTTCTTGAGATCATAAAGGGATTTCTTAAGCCAACATACAAGGCTAGAGTTTTTTTGTATAAAATCAGTAGGTTGTTCCATATATATTTCTTCATGCAATGATCTGAATTGCATCCATGAAAAATAATCAAGATGCCATGACTGTATCAAAATGGGACAAACTTCAAACTTGTGAACAAAGAGCGATCGGGAAGACATCTGACAATGGTAGTTTCCAGCTAGAAAGGAACGACGAGGACCTCGGACAAAGCACGCTGACCGAAGCCCATGGAGACCGCGCAGGAGGCAATACTGGCACTTGGGAAGCCTAGATCGGGAAACAGAGGGCATTTTTGATGCATGATTGCTTAGCACTAATCACACATTGTTGGGAAAAACCCCTCAAAAAGGAAAGAGCCTTGAAGCACTTGGTCACATGGAAGCGGGGAAACCATGGGGAAAGTGCTAAGGTGAAGGGCGAGACCCACGCTCCAAAACTGGCAGTATAACGGGGACACCCTTGGGCGGTAAGCGGATTTGGAGAAAAACGAGTGATTCCATTCAGTGTCTGACGCATGGTAGGCAGATGAGAGAGAAAACCACCACTCATCGTGTTCTAACAGTCAAGAAGGTCAACCATGTGAAATGAGCGAATGGCATAGGATCTAGAGGCTCCAGATTTGATGGCAGAGATCACGCCCGATGGAGAAACTAGATTTGACAGGGGATTAAGCCGTGACACATAAGTGTTTGAGGTCTGATTTGACTATTGAGTTACTGGGTGAGTTATTGCATAATGTAACCAAAAAACCTGAAACTTTGAGGAAGAGATGGCATAGTTCGCGAGACGACAAGTGGCCACTCCCTATGAGCCGTTGATGATGATGCAGAGACAGGGAACTCCAAGCGAGTAGTAGCAGGCAAGCCAACAAGGGCGGAAGAGGAATCAAATAGTCGTGAGACAAATTGGATTTAAGTGTTGAACAGACAAAAGAGAGGACACCAAGAGGAGAAGAAAGCGGAGACAGAGAAAAGAAGAGACAGTAAAGCAAAAAGCAGAAAGACAAAGAGCCAAGCTGACCTGCAGCATAAGGCAGCATCGAGCAAATAGAAAGCATGAGAGGTTCAAGCAATCCCTGAGAGGATCTATTGAGAATTGAGCACCACATTGGGCTCCTCCCATTAAAGACCAGAGGGGTCAAGACTTGGAAAGGAAAAGAGTCTGTGCACTCTAGTGGCTTGGGGAATCCAAGAACCACCCTGCCAAGCATCATTTCTGTTTTAGGAGACTCAAGTTGAGCTCCTCATTGTAAATCTCCGCTTTAAAGACAGAATAAAAGAAGGCCACCACTGAAAGCGGGAACAAAGACATAGCCCGGGAGGATAGGGTGAACTCCTTATTAATTGTTGTGTTCTTGTATTTGCTTACTGTGTTTCTCTTACTGTTTTCCATTTTCCAGTGTCTGTGTATTTTGCAATCTAATCGATCCGTTGCCTAAACTAACATAGACACACACCAGCACATGAGTCTGTAATACCTTCATTCATTAATAACTTAACTAAGGTCACTCAAGAGTGATTTTTAGATCAAGTGGTATCAAAGCTTTAGGTTGTCAAGGTTAGACAAACTTGTGTTGGTTTAGCTGTCGAATGCTCACTAGATCAAAGCTCAAATTAGGAGAAGGAGATTTGGTTCAAACTAATCCTGAAATTGGGAGAGTCTATCCTCGGAAGACAATGTCAGAGGAAGGTTATATGGGGCCAGACCCTCAATTCATAGAAAGTTTCCTAGCCATAAATTCCATGGTAGAAGAAATGTATAGGGACTTTAGGAAACATAAGGATGAAGATTCATCAGGCTCTAAGCAAGACAAAGGAGAAGATGAGTCACATTCCCATGACCACTCAAAAGGAAAAGGGAAAGAGGAAAGCTTTCCCACACCTCCTAACAACCCTGAAAACAAAAAGAAAGCATCTTTGATCAAACTAGATGTCAAATTTGATCTACCTATATATGATGGAGAGTTGAATGCAGAAAAGTTGGACAATTGGATTAGACAAATTGATGTGTATTGCAGAGTGTAGAATATTGACTCAGACAAGAGCAAGATTCAGCTGGTAAGCCTATGCCTTGGAGGCACTGCCTTAGTTTGGTGGGAAGGAAGAATCCAAGCTGACATGAAAAGACATGGTAAGACTATCTCTGTCCGGAGTGAATTTGTTTCTGCAATAAAAAATCAGTTCTATCCATTGGCCTACATGCAACAAGCCATGATGAGTTGGCAAACCCTTCGACAGTTGAAAGGGAAAAGTGTACAAGGGTACACTCAAGAATTTAGAAAGAGAGCATTGATTCTAGGAATCTCATAAACTCACTTGAGACTCTGTTGAAGTAAATTCGTGGTCTACACAGCTACATGAGGCATACCATCCTCATGTTTAATCCCACTAGTATAGATGAAGTATATGTACAAGCTACTCATCTAGAAGTTACAGGAAAGAATGGAAGTCCAAAAGTTGGGGGACCATCCCAACCCACTACAAGCAAGAGCAAGGAGAAACGAAAGCAGAAATGGAAGCAAGGAAGGATAACACTGCAAAGAAGAGCAAAGCTTCATGCACTCACTGTAAAAAGGATGGGCATGATGATGATCATTGTTGGATTCTGCATCCAGAGCTAAGACCTAAGAAGTTCGAGGGTAAGAAGAAGAAGATTGCTAAAACTATTCAGAAAGATTTGCGGTCAGACTCAGGAGGTGAAACAACCATTGCAACTATAGGTATAAAAGGTAAGAATTCTGAAGCATCTACTAGTAATTCTTCACAATCTATTATTAATGAAGAGAATGAGAGAAAAAGACATGAGCGTTTTCATATTCGAGTTATTTCCAAACATCAAAAAATTGATACTTTTTTTGATAGTGGCTCACAAGTAAATTTAATTTCTTAAGCAATTGTAAAAAAATTTGGATTAGCAACTACACCTCACAAGAAACTATACCCATTAGGATGGTTGAATGATAAAGCAAAACTACAAGTGACTATACAGTGCAAAATCAAGTTTTCTTTTGGGTTAGCATTTGTAGATGAGGTTGAGTTAGACATAATTCCTTTGGATATATGTGGAATTGTTTTAGGAAGTCCTTACTTGTATTATAGAAAAGCTATTTCCTATGGAGTTGAGAACAAGTATCTACTTGTTAAAGATGGAATCAAATACTTTGTAAGAGCTCATAAGCTCAAGAATAATTATACTCTCATAAACTCAGGGCAGATGAAAAGAATGAAAAATTCATGCACACAATTCTTACTAATGGTTGTAAAGGAAAAGAAGCCTGAAAAAACCAATGTATTTGAGGGTTGTAATGCTAAACAACAAGCTGACTTAAAAAAGGTTGTTTCAGAGTATGATATCTTGTTTCAAGAACCTAAAGGTCTACCACCCAAAAAGGAAATAGTGCATGATATTATTTTGTAGCAAGATGCTCCATTGCCTAGCATTGGAATGTATAGGTTGTCTACTTTAGAGAATGCTGAAATCAAGAAGCAGGTGCAGGAGTTGCTCGAGAAAGGGTTCATCAGGCCTAGCACATCACCATGTGGGTCACCAATCATTTTGGTGAGAAAGAAAGATGCCTCGTGGAGAATGTGCATTGATTACCGAGCATTGAATAAGATAACAATCAAAAATCGTTATCCCCTTCCTCACATAGATGATCTTTTAGATCAATTGAAGGAAGTTGTTTGTTTCTCCAAGCTAGAATTGCATAGTGGATACCATCTGGTCAGAGTTGCAGAACAAGATGCATGGAAGACTACTTTCAAAACAAAGTAGGGATTGCATGAGTGGTTGGTTATGCCTTTTGGCTTAACTAATGCTCCTACTATTTACATGAGATTAATGAATGATGTACTCAGACCTTTTCTTGATGATTTTGTTATTGTGTATCTGGATGACATTCTGAATTTTAGAAAAACGTGGGAAGAACATTTAAAGCATGTTAAGCAGACATTAGATGTTTTGAAAAGAGAAAAAATTCTTGTTAAACTTTAAAAATGTGAATTTGGCAAAACATCTCTGAATTATTTGGGTCATATAATAGGGGGTGGTGAATTGAAAATAGATCCCTCTAAGATGGCAGTCATTGTAAACTAGCCTAAACCCAAGTCTACTATAGAAGTGAGAAGTTTCTTAGGAGCAGCACAATATTGGAGGAAGTTCATTTCTAACTTTTCCTTAATTGCAGCTCCCTTATATCCTTTAATCGGATTGAACAAGGTGTTTCAGTGGGGACGCAAGCAACAAAAAGCCTTAGACACCTTGAAAGAAAAGATTAGTACAACAATTGTACTAGTACTACCTGATCTTCAAAGACCATTTGAGATCCAAATAGATGCCAGTGACTATGCCATGGGAGCAGTGTTGACACAACACAGTAAACCCATATGTTATCATTCTGAGACTTTTAATCCCGCAGTAGTTAACTATCCCACATATGATAAACAATTATATGCATTAGTACAAAGTGTGAAAAAGTCGAAACATTACGTAATGGGAAAAGAGACAGTAATACATACTAATCATTAGCCACTTCAATATCTACACTCCCAAACTAAGTTGCAACAATCATGACACTATAGATGGATGGGTTTTCTACAACAGTTTCATTTAGTCATCAGATATAAAAGGGGCATACACAATAAAGTTGCAGATATGTTATCTAGACCCATTATAAATGCATCTACTATATGGATGGGTTTTCTACAATAGTCTCATTGAGTCATTAGATATAAAAATGGCATACACAATAATGTTGCAGATATGTTATCTAGACCCATTATAAATGCATCTACTATATGGATGGGTTTTCTACAATAGTTTGATTTAGTCATTAGATATAAAAATGACATACACAATAAAGTTGCAGATATGTTATCTAGACCCACTATAAATGCATCTACTATACTTAAGCATAATTCTGTGCTACATGAAAGCTACGTTGAATAATATGCTCAAGATATAGACTTTAAAGATGTATATGTAACTTTAAGTCAAGGCAAACAAGTAGAAGAATTAGATTATCATGTAAAGGACCGACTCTTATACCATTGTGGGAAGTTATGTATTCCAAAAACTGAGAGAGTAAAGATAATTAGATAAGCACACACTTCTTTGATATCAAGTCACTTTGGGGTAAGTAAAATAGTTGCACAGCTGCAAAGATTTTGTTATTGGCCAAAAATGAATGAGACCGTTTCTAGATATGTAAGAGGGTGTACTATGTGTGCTGAAAGCAAGCCCATCAATAGAAAACTAGGCTTGTACACACCATTACCAGTTCCTTCTCACCCTTCGGAAAGTGTTTCCATGGATTTTGTTGGAGGACTGCCAAAATCTAGGAAAGGTCATAATTTTCTATATGTTGTTGTGGATAGGTTCAACAAAATCTGTATTTTGATACCTTGTAATAAACATATTACAGCTAAAAAAACTGCAAAACTATTCTTTGAACATGTATGGGTTCATTTTGGACTACCCACTTCCATTGTATCTGATCGAGACACGCGATTTGTGGGGAAGTTTTGGTCGAGTCTGTGGGAATTGATGGACACCAAACTAAAGAAAAGCATAGCTTTTCATCCACAAACTGATGGCCAGATAGAAGTAGTTAACAGGACAGTGATCCAGTTACTCAGAGGATATTGTAGCAAACATCCTAAGCTTTGGGATGAACATTTGTGTTATGTGCAGCATGCGTACAACAGAGAAAAAAATTCTTCTACATAGAGATCTCCTTTTGGGACCTGTTATGGTTTCACACCAAGGTCTCCTTTGGATTTTGTCTTTGGTAAAGATACCATAGTTTATGGACACAGTGATGTGGACAGGGCAACTAGATTCATTGAACAAATACAAGAGATCCACAAGATAGTACAGGAACAGCTGGAAAAGAGCCAAGCCAAATACAAGGCAAGGCATGACAAGCATCAGATGGAGCATAGTTTCCAAGTTGGTGACCAAGTCTGTCTGTACATCAACAATGAAACGATGCAAGGTGAAGGTAAAAAGCTAAAGCCTATCAGGTATGGACATTTCAAAATACTTGAGAAGATTGGTGAAAATGCTTTTCGCCTCAATCTACCATCTTATATGCACATATACTCAGTCGTGAATGCAAACTGCTTGAGATTGTTTGAACCCTCACTAATTGGGGATCTCGAAGAGCAGATTCAATTTCCTTCTATTGATGACCTGCTACTTGAATACCTTAATGAATTGCAGAAGGACATAGTTCTGGACAGGAAGGTGAGGACGATGCACGGAGGAGATGTTGAGTACCTCAGAATTGGGCTCAAGTGTTCAAAGCTGAGCAATGTAAAGTGGATAGAGATTTGACAAGTGAGACAATTGTACCCTCACTTAGTCGATGCTTGAAAACCAACTTTTGGTGGTCCAAAATCTTTTTCAGTAGGAAGGTTGTGATCCGAATTAGATCCATGAAAAAGAATCAAGATGCCATGACTGTATCAAAACAGGACAAACTTCAAACTTGTGAACAAAGAGCGATTAGGAAGACCTCTCATAGTGGTAGTTTGTAGCCAGGAAGGAACGACGAGGACCTTGGTCAAAGCGCGCTGACCGAGGCCCATGGAGACCGTGCAGGAGGCAAAACTGGCACTTGGGAAACCCGAATTGGGAAACAGAGGGAATTTCTGATGTAATAGTGCATTCTTGGGCAAAACCCCTCGAAAAGGAAACAACCCCAAAGCACTCGGTCACATGGAAGAAGGGAAACCATGGGGAAAGCACTAAGGCAAAAGGCAGGACCCGCGCTCCAAAATTGGTGGTATATCGAGGGCACCCTTGGGTGATAAGCGGATTTGGAGAAAAACGAGCGATTCCATTCAGCGCTCGACACGTGGCAAGCGGATGAGAGAGAAAATCACCACTCATCGCACACTAATGGTCGAGTAGGTAAACTGCACGAAATGAGTGAATGGCGTAGGATCTGGAGGCTCTAGATATGATAGCGGAGATCTCACCCAATGGAGAAACCAAATTTGAGAGGGGATTAAGCCGTGACACATAAGAGCTTGAGGTTTGATTTGACCACTGAGTTGGTAGGTGAGTCATTACATAACGTAACTAAAAAACCCAAACATTTGAGCAAGAGTTCGCGTAGTTCATGAGAGGACAAGTTGCCACTCGCTGTGAGCCGTTGACGATGATGCAGAGACAGGGAACTCCAAGCGAGCAGCAGCAGGCGATTTGATGAGGGTGGAAGAGGAATTGAACAGTCGTGAGATAAATGGGCTTTAAGCCATGAATAGACAAAACAGAGGACACTAAGAGGAGAAGAAAGCGAAGACAGATAAAAGAAGAGACAGTAAAGCAAAAAGCAGAAAGACAAAGAGCCAAGATGACCTACAACATAAGGCAACATCGACCAGACAGAAAGATTTAGAGGTTCAAGCAATCCTTAAGAGGATCTGTCGGGAATTGAGCACCACATTGGGCTCCTCCCATTAAATACTAGAGAGTTCAAGACTTGGAGAGGAAAAGATTTTGTGCACTCTAGTGGCTTGGGGAATCCAAGAACCACCCTGCAAAGCATCATTTCTGTTTCAAGAGACTAAAGTTGAGTTCCTCATTGTAAATCTCTACTTTAAAGACACAATAAAAGAATGCCACCACTGAAAGCTGGACCAGAGACGTAGCCTTGGAGGATAGGCTAAACTCTTTATTAATTTGTTGTGTTCTTGTATTTTCTTACCATGTTTCTCTTACTGTTTTTCATTTTCGAGTGTTTGTGTATTTTGCAATCTGATCGATCCATTGCCTAAAATAACATAGACACACACCAGCACATGAATTTGTAATAACTTCATTCATTAATAACTTAATTGAGGTCACTCAAGAGTTATTTTCAAATCATGCAAGTCTCCATTCAACAAGGCAAATTTAACATCCATCTGATGGACTTCCCATTTGAAAGAGGTAGCAAGGGAAAGAACAAGGCAGATATAGTTCATTTTGGCAATAGGGGAGAAGGTTTCAGTATAGTCAATGCCTTCAAATTTTCAAAAACACTTAACAACAAGACGAGCTTTATGTTTATCAACTTTTCCATATGGTCCATACTTGGTTCTGTAAACCCATTTGCATCTAACAAGTTTTTGTCCCTTTTGTAGAGGAACAAGATCCCATGTATCATTTGCCAATAATAAATAATATTCTTCATTCATAGTTGTGTCCCAATCTGGATGGCTTGAAGATTCTACAAAGGTGTCAGGATCATAATTTGCTGAAGCTTGAGCCAGTAAAGAGGAGGCTCTATCGAACTGAGAACGTGTACGTCGGTTATCTGTAGGATCACCGGCAAGAGCGCTTGCTACATCCCGAGTAGAACAGACCCATTTTGGAAGCTAAGGAGCTGAAGGAGGATCATGAGAAGGTGGGGGAGGATTGTCATCCTCGCTTTCATCATCTGAAGAAGAAATATTTTCAAAAGTAGAAGAGATAGAGAGAGGTGGCACGTCCGTCGAACTAGGCTCATAGGTTGATATATTTTCAGCAAAATTTACATCTCTTCTAATGATAACATTTTTGGACTTAAGTGGAATAAGTATATATCCTTTGACATCTTCAGAATATCCAAAAAAATTACATTTTTCACTCTTATGTTCTAAAGCTTTATGTTTCTCATCTAGAATATGGGCCCATGCTTCACTTCCAAAAACACGAAAGTGACTTACATCTGGTTTAATTGAGCTCCATGCTTGTTCTAGAGTGATATGCTTTGAAACCTTAGTAGGAGTGCAATTTTTTATGTAATTTCCATAGTTAATTGCTTCTACCCAAAAATTAAGACTAAGTCCTTTAGATTGAAGCATACAATTAGCCATTTCCTTTAAGGTGTGATTCTTCCTTTCAGCTACACCATTTTGTTGTGGAGTATGTGGAACAATATGTTGTATTTGAATTCTATTCTCAGTGCAAAAGTTGATGAATTTGTTGTTAACATATTCTCCGCCATTATCAGATCTTAGCTTAAAAATTTGATGTGTAGATTATTTTTCAACAAAAGCCTTAAAGGCCAAGAACATGTTAAATACTTCACTCTTGAGTTTTAAGAAGTATACCCAAGTGCGTCTAGAGAAATCATCAATGAAAGTTAAGAAATACTTCTAGCTAGAGAATTAAACAACTGGAAGTGGACCACATAAATCACTCTGCACAAGCTATAAAGGGGATGAGGCATGCCAAGAGGCACGTTTTTCAAAACTATCACGATGATGCTTTCCGAGTACAAATTTGAAACAAACACCATCTCTGCAAGATACCATTGGAAGACCTATCACCATATTTTGTTTACATAGATTCTGAAGGGAGCGATAGTTTAAGTGACCAATCGCTCATGCCAAAGTTTGCTCATTTCAATCATTATGAAAAGCAACAAATAACGACGGGAAAATTGAATGACCCAAGTTTAAACTTATAAATAGTTAGGATTAGTGGTTTATGTATATTTATCTTATTTATTAATCTAATAGATTAATTACTATGTAGTTATTTTTAGTAATGTGACGATATAGTGTATAGATTTTATTTTTTATATCTATTAATTATATAGCATATATATATTTTTATTAATACATAATGGTTATTTTTTGTTACTGTTACCACTATATATTATTTGTATGTATTATGTATTTTTATTATCGTATATATAAATTATTATTAAGGTAATAGGCTAATTTTTAAACTGACCTTAAGTAAGTATGGTATTTATTTACCTAATTCCTTAAATATAATAATAAATATTCGGTATAATGATTATATTATTTATACTAGTATATATTGTTAGTATTAAATGTTAACTTATGTAGTATATATATATTATTATTATTGATTTTAATATATTGTGGTTCTATTATTTATTTGTATTATTATACATTATTATATGTTAATATTCTATTATTCTTATATACTAACTCTTTTCTCCACTTATTTATATTAACTATTTTTATTGACATTTCTTCATTGAATATAGTTATATATGTATAATTAAATATTGTAATAAAATAATTTTTAAACTAACCTTAAGTAAATATGGGATTTATTTACCTAATTTATCTTTGTTCCATAAGGATAATAATTAATATTAAGGATAAAGGTTGTTTTATATAATTATTTTTTATGAATTTAAATAAATAAACTATTAATTTATTTTATTTTGTACGTAGTTCAACTTGTTTCCACTAAATAAATAGTAAATATTGGGAATAATAATATTAATTAGAATAAGAATAATTTAACAGGGTCCTTGGGTCAAAATTAGACGTTAATTGGTTTTAGCTGTTGGAATCTCTGATCGAACTATTTAAAGTGCTAGACTAGCTCTGTCTCCTCAACTTGTCCTGACGATGAACCACATTGGTTGGTTCGAAACGCGTCGGCAAAGGTCTTACATTATGTGATTTACGCCGAAATTCTTCTTATAACCTTGTAGAATCATCAGCAATGCCAATAGCTAAAATCTGTCTAGGATCTCTTAGGTCCTTAATTACAACATCATGAGGTGAAAATTCAATGATTTTACCTTCACCTGAATGAGTTATCTGATATACAGATAGAAGGTTCCAGGATAAGGTTGGAACACATAATACATCATTAAATTGACCATTGTCTATATGAACAGTTCCAGTCCCTACAACACTAAAACATCTATCATCACCAACATATATATTTTTGGTGTTACAATCATTTAAAGAAGGAAACATGGCTTTGTTTTTGGCCATGTGATAAGAAGCTCCAGAATCAATGATCCACTCATGAGAATTAGAAGAAGAAGATACATTTAGTGCATATCAAAATCGAGATGTTTGACAACCACATGCAGAAATTGCTATTCCTGAAGATGAAGTTGAAGTTGAAGAGTGCTCCAAATGGATGTTATGCTTCTTCATTGCTGCTTCTAAGGCCTCCATCTTCTTAAAGCATTTGGATTCTAAGTGGCCATCTAGATTACAAAAGTGGCAATGTCTATCAGTCTTTTTCCCTTTGTTTTTATTTCCCTTATCATTTTGTTGAAATGATTTTTCATTTTGAGGCTGAAATTGCTTAGGACCCTTGTTTGATTTAGGATCATTCTTTTTAGGATACGACTGGTGGGCCCCAGTTATTGCTGCAACTACTGAAACTCCATTCTTTAATTTTATCAACCCGGTAGTTCATAACAAACTTGGAAGCGATGGTGCTGTATGCACAAGTACTAGCTCTTGCCACATCTGTCACTTGGTTAGCTAGAACTAGTCCGCTAAGAGCTTAAGCCAACTTCTATGAGCTCTTAGAAGAAGCTTTTTAACTGATGGATGAAAGCTAACTCAAAGGAAGCTAATCTACTTGCGGAAAGAAATTGAAAGCCAAAAAGAAACGCAAACCCTAGCAAACCGTAATTCTACCAGCTAGTCCTACTGATGCAAGAACGAAGATGCAAGCTACTGAATGAGATGTAATTCACTTCTAAGAAGATGAAATCCATGTATCTAAGCTATGTCTACAGCAGAATCTGAAAGAACCATCTTTTTGTATTTTCGAATAAGTTGTTAGAATTATCATGCATGTGCTTTCACTGTTCTTGACTGTGCAGGGGTGGATCAAGGAGAAGAAATGCTTGGAAGAGGTCAGGAAGGTTCATAGAGGGTATAAGGAGTCCCTAACACCCTTCCAAAGAGTTTCACAGAGTTTGGTTATCAAGAAACCTCATTCGTGAGCTTCTACAGGAAGTCTGCAGGGGTTCTACAGGATGTTCAGGAATTTCTACATGATTTTCAAAATTTCTACAGGATGTTTAAAAATTGGATTTTAGAGGATGGGTGAGTGAGGGAAGATGCATGAATGGATATGGTGGTAGGATAGGAGTCTGAAGTGGCCTAGGGACTGGTGGATGGAGTGGTGAGAAGGTGTAGAAGGCTGAATTGGCTCAAAGAAGGCTGAAACAATGATTGCACAAAAAGGTAGGGTTACGTGGGCAAGAGGACAAATGTGAGATGAGGAATCTAGCTAGGAGATGGAACACATGGATCTAATGAAGCTTAGGTGGATGAAAGAGTGGTAGAGATGCTCTGCACTGTGTACATTCAACTGAATCAACAAAGTCTTGCAAGTAACCAAAGTCCTAGCTAATCTAATCTAGCTAATAATAAAGTGAACGAACAACAGCTTTATTTGAAAGAGAACCATATATACCAACTATGCAATGAGACATGTCAGAGATCTGAACACATAACCAACTTCTGCAAATGGAAACAGTACACTAAGGATTGCATGGTAAAGCAAACTAGTGTTTTTGTTTGGGACAACACGGTTACTTCAATTCCAGCCCCTGATCCAATAAGGAAGAGGTGAAACCGAAAGTGTTGTTGACCCTTTTCTAGATATTTTTTCCCTGTTATTATCCTACCAACTCAATCTAAACATAAAAATCCTTTTTAATCATCAAAAGCAATCTAAATAACAAAGCAAGATTTAAATCTAAATAGCGGATTTTATTCTAAGAATGCAGCAAAGACACATAAAAGTGAATAAAGGAGGTACTGGGCACTTGAGATGGGCCCAACCCCAAGAGCTACAGCCTCCTAAGAGAGATTAGAGCTGGTGCAAAGCTGGATTCATCTTTATTGAGCAAGAAAAGAAGAATTACATCAAAAACTGTCCCCAAAGAAAACTTGAAAATGTGCTGAAATGCAGAGCTAAACTATTACCTAGAGAAAGAATAAAATCGAACTACAAAATAGCTAGCTTCTACCTACAAAGTGACTAACTACTGGCTAACCAAAATGAGGCCCTAAGCCCTCTTATTTAGACAAATTGAGGACCCCAACAGCCCTCCTAAAATTTAGGAACTCGGCTGCCAAAACTTGTAGTTAACAACGCTTTTACTAGCACTTGCTCGGCTGCCCTTGTGATAATTGATTTGGTGGCCCTTGAACTCCGAGATGATGGTGGAGAATTTGAGGTAAGGGCCCATAAATGAAGGGGACACCTTCCTAAAAATCCTCTCTCTTGTTGCTCCACGAATTCGGCTGCCAAGTGCTCATTAAAACATTTGATTTTGTCTCAAAATTGACCAAAACACTGCACAAAGTACCCATTAGAGTTCTTGGCATAATGACTAACCCAATTCACTCTATTGACATAAATATAATAAAAAGCATGCAATAAACTAATGAGAATGGTGGATTAAGTCGAATTAGGAGGTTGAATGAGCCCATACAATTATCCATTTTTGGGGCTCATCATCACCCCCTACTGAAAGTGTTGCTCATCCTCTGAGCAACTAATATATCTCCTCATCTTTGATGGCCTTGGTGGCCTCCCTTTCATGCCAAGCTTCTGAAGTGATGTTCTCTTCTCGGTCATGAAACCATGCTTTTCTCTTTGCTTCTTCCCACTGTCTATGCTCCTTTTCCTAGAGAATTCTCAGCTTCCTGTAGAACTGTCTCAACATCCTGTAGAGAGGTCTTTGTGTCCAACATTTTCATTCTTTCTCTCCAGGTGGATGTCTACGGCCTTCCCCGTTCATAGGTGATGGATGCATTTGAGGGGGACCTCTCCTTTTGTGTAGCTGAGGTGTCTACAATTGTGATTGGCTCTTTTGACTGTGGTTGGGGTCTGCCAGTTCTTATCTGCATACTCCTTCTTGACTTAAAATATAGTGGAAGCTCCCTCTTTCGCTTCTCCTTCTGCTTGGGGGATGTGCTTAGGGTGGCCAGCACAGCTGCGGCCTCCCTAGCTAAAATTTCGACCAATTTCTCCTTCTACTGCCCTTTCCCCATACTTCCTGTAGAAAGTCCTGTAGTGGCCATTTTTTGGCTTCCTGTAGAAGCAATTTTCTGGCTTCCTGTAGAAACAGTCTGCTGGCTTCCTGTAGAACCAGTTTTCCTTGATTTGGCTTGCTTGGCTGGGGGTGCCTTCTCTTTGACTTGTGCTATGGTTGCCTTGGGTGTTGTTTGCATCCTTTCAGTCTTCTCTGACTGGGTTTGCAACCGTTTCTCCCTTGGCGTTGGTGTTTTTATTTTACTCCCAACTTTGGCCTCAACAGCTTGTCCTTTTTCTTGCTTTTCCTTTTGTTGTTCTTGTGGCTTTTCCTGTGATGGCTTGTCCTGGGTTTTCTTACCCTTAACTTCTTTACCTTTAGGTTTCCTCTCTGCCTCAATATGTTCCTTCTCCTCACTGCTGGATGAAGTGAGTTCTTCTGCCAGGGTCTGGATATCATCATTCTTGGTCATATTACGGAAAATCTCCTAGGAGATAGGGATAGTATAAGTATGGAGGGAATCTTCTATGAGGAGCTTGATAAGCCCATGATGAGCCAACTGGTCTGGTGTCCCCTCCTTCAATCTTGTGCCACACTCAATCAATGACTGCAGGAGGAAGTATGGGATGCTCAATTTTTGTTCTGAGGGCAAATCCATCTTATGAATGAGCTCAGTTAACAAGCAGAAGTGATACCCATACACAATACTAAACCACCCCTCACAAGTAATATATTTCATAATTTGAAGGCTGACCTCACTCCAAAATGGCTGTAAGCTAGCTCTCGGGACCCCATTTTTATCCTCTGAAAACTGTTCTTTTGGTAGGAAGAATTATTTTTTAGCTTTTTGGCCCAATTTCATTTCCTCTTTATCCCAGGTGTTATCACTCAGGTTGTCCCTAGGCTCCTATTAGGGATAGGGCCGAGGTAACCACAAACCAATCTTCTGATTGCAGGTTCTAGCCCACCTGCAATCGGAGAGGGCTCTCTCCTTTAGATTCAACCTCAGTTGATCTGGATTCAA